>OY804596.1:42751504-42932309 GCA_963680895.1 Fragum sueziense | reverse complement strand
CGAGTAAGTATTTTTCCACAGCGTTTATTAGTTGAGTGTATTAACCCTTTCCCAAACGACAAAATTTTAGGGCGTTCCAATTCGAAAGCTGCTGTAGACAACACAATTGATGTTAAAAGAAAGGTATTTGTGTACAATATAGCACAGAAAATATTGAGACAAAAGGAGAAACTGCTGGTTATCAGCAGTTTCTTCTTTTGTTTAAATGTTTTCCCGAACCTTTTTAATTAATGACGTCAAAACCAGGTCTTGTTTGGGAAAGGGTTAAGACGACATTGCCGAAAAGGAGTCATTACATAACGCAGATGTCCCTTGTCAATGTTAGCGAGGATAGCCATGTACATCTAACAAATTATGTCCAAAAAGGGGATTTTATGCGCAAACCCCTTTTTTATTCGTCTAGGCTATTCGTCTAAATACATAATCGGATTCGATGTATTGTGTCTTTGAATTCATATATTTTGTAATAAACATAATTATTCTTTAATGTTTAATTCTAGATACTCATGCTCAAGAAGACAACAATTTTAAAGTATTTGAGGACTTTCTAGATGGACTGACGGTAGAAAACTCATACAAAGGTCCGACGCTCACCTTTCCTCTTACACTAAACCAATTCCATCAGCTTGTTCACGCTTTCAAAAAGAAAACTGTAAGTAAGCATAAAAACTGTAAGTTACGCATATTGTTGCTTTTCAAAAATAACCTTCGTAACTGCAGCTTAAAACAACAACAGTGATATGTCATTTTCATCTAGACCATACAACCAAGAGCCGTAGGAACATAAGCGCGGGCTAGGCCCCCTCCCCGTCAAAGTTGTCCAGAAATGCCAATATTTTCATTTTTACTAGTGCTGATACTTTAAGGAAAACTCAATTTAGCGCCTCCAGTATTCAGACACTAGCTCGGATAGGGGCTTAGCCCAGCCCCGCCCCCGCCCCGCCCCTATAAAATTGCTTTCTTCGAGCCTGCAAACCCTTGTCGTCACTAATCAACCTTACTTTGTCAAATAATTAAAGCCTTTTTCGTCTTTTCTGTCAACTCCATCTTAATTAGGGACTTCAAAACTGGGTCTTGCTTTTGCTTCAATATGGCCATGTGATTTTCTCTTATTAAATATTAGGATTTGTTTTGAAAGCGTTAAAATGATATCTGATATTCTCTGTTTGTCAAACATGAAACTATCCATGGAAATTGTCAGACGGCTCAAAACTCTCATTAACTTGTGTTATATTGACATCGTAAGGATATGAAGGGTAATTTGTATGTACCATTGGTGTCTCTAGTGTCATTGGAGTCTTGTATTGACGTTGTATACATAATTAATCAGGATGTGTAGGATATATGAGCTTATTTAACCGTTTCCAAGCAAGATCTGGGTTTGAGACTCCCTGGAAGAATAGGTTTAGGATAATCAGCAATGTCTCCTCTATATTGCACACAAATACTAGCTTTGTCAGCAACAATGTTGCCGTTCATATGTTCTAACATTTCGCTGTTTGGGAAAGGATAAGCATTCAAAGAAGCTTTGAAAAACTGCAATTATGACCATTTACTACAACGGTATCACTACATTGTCTGTGACGCAAACGATGTTAGGGTAGTCCACCCCTAATGAGATTCACACAACGTCGGAATTATTCGGGCGAATGTGTTGGACGCATGAAATATGTAGACGTCATTTTAGTCCGTCGGATGAAATCAAATAAGGGGGCTATTTAAGGAGTTCGCTGCACCCCCCTAGGTACCAAGGTTGTTATATACCATTTTAAAGCTTGAAATATGCTGGATACGATGCACAATGTTGTCAAGTTGTAAACCTGTGCAGCTCCCGAGGAAACACACAAATATGTGGGTGGGATAAGATAACATTTAAATTATTTGAAATACATTTGTAAAATAAAAGTCGTTTAAACCCCAAAAACTTGTAATGTACCCATTCGAATTCATACAATAGTTATTGAATAAACCAGAAGAGACATACAAAACACATTTCAATCAATTATAAGTAGAAGTAAGGCTCAGATATTTGGTCAATTTGCATATGGTGGGTGGGGTAATTTTCACACAGTAAAACACTTGGTCACAAAAACAAATTATCGCATTATTGGTCCATGAAACGTTGTACAACCGTTTTCAGATTTAATACAACTTATTTGGATCTTAGTAAAACACATTTACCACAAATCTAATCGGATATTCACAAGAAACGGTTCTAGGCTTATCTTGAAAGTACCCCCTATTTCCCAGTAAATTGCAACATCGTCCGTCAAATGATTTCAAATATATTCGTATGGAGATCGCTGCACCCCTAATCCCCGATGTACCAAGACTGTTATATACCATTTTAAAGCTTGAAATATATTGGATACAATGTACGATGTTGTCAAGTTGTAAACCCGTGCAGGTCCCCTGTAAACAAATACATATGTGGGTGGGGTAAGATAACATATGATATATTTAAAATACATTTGTCATATAATAATCGTTTTAAACCCAAACACTTAGGAATGTATTCATTCAAATTCATAAAATTAATATGGAATAAAGCAGAAGTGACATACAAAACACATTTCAACCGATTATACGAGGTAATAAAGCTCAGATATCTCGTCAAATTGCATATGGTGGGTGGGGGTAATTTATACACAGTAAAACACTTAGCCACACGAACAAACAATCGCTTAATTGTTCCGTGAAACGTTTGTACAACCGTTTTTAATTTGAAAACAACTTATTTGGATCTAAGTTAAACATCTGCAACAAATACTTAATCAATTATAAACAATATATAGTTCTAGGCTTTTCTTGAAAGTGCCTCCTACTTCCCTGATATTACAACAACGTCGTCAAATGATTTCAAATAAGGAGGGGGGGTTAAGTAGATCTCTGCACCCCTAACCCCCGATGCACCAAGGTTGTTATATACCATTTTAAAGCTTAGAATATGCTAAATACAATATACGATGTTGTCAAGTTGTAAACCTGTGCAGGTCCCGTATAAACAAATACATAATATTATGTGGGTGGGGTAAAATAACATAAATTATTTGAAATATATTTGTCAAATCAAAATTGTCTTAAACTCAACCACTTAGGAATTAGAACATTCGAATTCATAAAATTATCATTGATATAACCTGAAGGGATATACACAAAACGTTTCGATTGATTGTAGGCAGAAATAATGCTCAGATATTTCGTAAAAAATGCATATGACGGCGGTGTTTTATACACAGTGATATACGTAGCCACACAAACAAATTATCGCAGTTCTGTGAAACGTCAGTCCAACCGTTTACAGATGAAATGCAAACTTATTTGGATCTTAGTCATCCACCTTCACCCAATATCTTATCAGATATATACAAGACAGAGTTGCAGACTGCGCTTGAAAATCTCCCATCCACCCGCTGTTACTTACAACATAGTCTTTTAGTTAATATCTCGCAAGGCGATTATTACGGGAGTTGCGAATTCCGACCTTGATGTACCCATGCTGTTATATACCATTTTAAAGCTTGAAATAGGCTGGATACTATGCACAATGTTGTCAAGTCGTAAACATGTGGAGGTCCCGTGTAAGCATACAAATATATGGGTAGGATAAGATAACTTTTTTTTGAAAAGCAATTGTCAAATATAAAATGTCTTAAACTCACAAGAAATGTTCTCACTCTTCAAATGCATGAAATTATTATTTAAATGGCCACAGGCGATATACAAAACACATTTCAATCGGTTATACGCAGAAATACTTCCAGATAGTTAGTCAATTTGCATACGGTTGGTGTGTGGTTTTTGTATGTGTGTGTGTGGGGGGGGGGTAATTTATACACAGTTAAATACTTAGCAACACAAACAAATATTCCTTTTATTATTCCGTGAAACGTTTGTACACCATTTCTGTGGTCTAATGGTTAGGGCGTCCGCCTTGGAAGCGGGAGGTCGAAGGTTCGAATCCCGGTGGAAGCCGGCCTGGCGGGTTAGAACTGATGAGACCGGTTGGTGAGCCGCCAGCTAGTTAAACTAATGGTTACCGTAGACCCATCTCTGCCAGGCGCCCGGCATCATGAGTGGGGAATCGGGAGGTATTGCGTATTGAGAAAGAGAGTGTCTCATAAGCCAAAAGTGGCTGGCCCTTTCAAATAGGGGTGACACTATAATAAACAAACAAACCTTTTATAGATTAAATTAAAATTATTTTGAGATTAGTTCAACATCTTCACCCGTTTGAACAGATATAAACAAGACATGATAGTTCTAAGCTGCTCTCATATGTTCGATATTCACCTCTAACTTACATTAATCTCTGCTTTAACTATCCATAGTCATATAGCAAAAATACCTATTGTATGGACAGTTCATCTGAGCAAGAACATCTTTTGAAAATATTTTAGCATTTTTAAATAAGATATATTGATTTGTGAATGAAAAATATTTTACTGTAGCATCATTGGACAACACACTAATAACATGATGGCGTCCAAGATGACGGCCAACAGCAGATTTACACATGGAATAGGCGCATACAACAATCGTTCTGTTTCTAAATTGATGTGGAAAAGTAATACAAATAATTCTAAGGACAGCAAAGATTCATAATAAGATGTATATGTCAACTTGAAATCGATAATATAGTCTGGTATTTTATTTGAAACTTTTGGGAGTAAAAGACTTCCTCGGGCTCTTTTAGAGAATGGTTTTGTTGGGTTCATGTTTCCCTTTATTTTGTTCATTTCTTGATATTTTTCTATTTCTATTAATCAATTAAAATGAGAAACGAGGGACACAATTCAGCTATTTTGATCATCTCGGCTTGCATTTTAACTCTTCTATTTGCACTTCCGAATAAATCAGACCATTGTATCAAGATTTAACTGTCCTCAAAAATGATTAAAGGCTTTTTTGTCTTAGCTTACACCTATAATTATGTTATGTTTTACCCAACTTTGGAGACTTTCGCATTACAATCAGTTTAATAGCTGTTACATGGTTGATGTCCATGGTTATCATAATCACTGCAGTCATCACGATTGTAAGCTGTCATTGTGCGATTATGTGCACCTGTAGCACATCTGTGGTGTAAATCACCACAAAAAGAATCTCTGCAATATTTTTTCTGATTACAATCTAATCGTTATTATCCAATTATTGTGTGGAAATTCCGAATGAGCACCCAGATTTCTCCAAGATTAGACAAAATCTTCATTTGCAAACCCTTTGAATACAGTTTTGATGAATGTTCTTAAACAATTTGACATACATACAGTCTAATTGATAGCTGTCATACATTTTTAGTTTTTCCAAATTTACGACAAAACGTCGCTATTTGCCCAATTCCACCGGCCTAGGGCCAAAACAGAAATTTGGAACAAGACCTCAGGACACTGACATCACCTTTTTTATTTAATAGAAGTTAATATAGTTGATTTTTCCAATTTTTAAGGTCGAATATTGAAGAAAAATGGATTCATTTAGATGAAATCCTGGATCCGCCGTAGCCTTTTCTTGGTGTCATAGATTGAAATGTATTTAGTAGATCTCTTCAGGAAATTTCAATTATAATTCCATGCATTTGAATGAGCATATTTCTAAATTGGTGGGTTTAAGACGAAATGTATTTGACAAATGCATTTGAAAAAATGTTTATCTTACCCCACCCACATATTTATGTGTTTACACGGGGCCTCCACAGGTTTACAACTTAACAACATCGTGCATTGTATCCAGCATATATCAAGCTTTAAAGTGGTATGTAACAAATTTGGTAAATTGTGGTCGGATGCAGCAATTCCTTCAATAGCCCACATGAGTGATATCATCTAAATGACTATGTTGTAAGTTACAGTGGGCATTTTCAAGTACAGTCTAAAACCCTGTCTTGTATGTATCTGTTAAGATATTGTGTGAAGGCGTTTTACTAAGATCCAAAAAAAAATTGTATTTAATCTATAAACGGTTGGACCGACGTTTCACAGAACAATAATGATATTATTTGTTTGTGTGGCTACGTATATTACTGTGTATAAAACACCCCACCCGCCATGAGCAATTCTACGAAATATATGAGCATTATTTCTGCCTATAATAAATTGAAACGTTTTCTGTATATCCCTTCAGGTATATTCAATAATAAAATCTTGAATTCGAATTTGTTAAGCCCTAAGTTGTTGGGTTTACGACAATTTCAATTTGACAAATGTATTTCATATGATTTGTTTTTTATCTTACCCCATCCACATAATTATGTGTTTACACGGGACCTACACAGGTTTACAACTTGACAACATCGTGCATTGTATCCAGCATTTTCCAAGCTTTAAACTGGTATATAACAGCCTTGGTACATCCGGGGTTAGGGGTGCAGATATTTCCTTAAAAACCTCCTTATTAAAAATCATTTGACGGACGATGTTGTAATTTACAGGGAAATTGGGTCGCTTTCAAGATAAACCTAGAACTGTATCTTGTTTATATCTGATACGATATTTAGTAAAGATTATTTACTAAGATCCAAATAAGTTGTATTCAATCTAAAGACGACTGTACAAATGTTTCACGGAACAATACAGCGATTATTTGTTTGTGTGACCAAGTATTTTACTGTGTTTAAATTACCCCACCCACCATATGCAATTAGACGAGATATCTGAGCCTTATTACCTCGTATAATCGGTTGAGATGTGTTTTGCATGTCTCTTCTGCTTTATTCTATAATAATCTTATAAATTTGAATGAGAATATTCTTAAGTTGTTGGGTTTAAAACGATTTTTATATGACATATGTATTTCAAATATATTATATATAATCTTACCCCACCCACATATGTATTTGTTTACACGGGACCTGCACGGGTTTCCAACTTGACAACATCGTACATAGTATCCAGCATATTTCAAGCTTTAAAATGGTATATAACATCCTTGGTACATCGGGGGTTAGGGGTGCAGCGATCTCCATACAAATCCGCCTTATTTGAAATCATTTGACGGACGAAGTTGTAATTTACTGGGAAATAGGGGGCGCTTTCAAGATAAGCCTAGAACCGTTTCTTGTGTATATCCGATAAGATCTTTGGAAAATGTGTTTAGCTAAGATCCAAATTAGTTGTATTCAATCTAAAAACGATTGTACAAACGTTTCACGGAACAATAAAGCGATTATTTGCTTTTGTGGTCAAGTGTTTTACTGTGTCAAAATTACCCCACCCACCATGTGCAAATTGACGATATATCTGAGGCTTATTTCTACGCATAATCGGTTGAAATGTGTTTTGTATGTTTCTGCTGATTTTTTCCATAATAATTTTATGAATTTGAAGGAGTGAATTCCTATGTTGTTGGGTTTAAGACGATTTTTACTTGACAAATGTATTTCAAATAATTCATATGTTATCTTACCCCACCCACATATTTGTGCGTTTCCACGGGTTCTGCACAGGTTTACAACTTGACAACATTGTGCATCGTATCCAGCATATTTCAAGCTTTAAAATGGTATATAACAACCTTGGTACCTAGGGGGGTGCAGCGAAATCATTTTTTATCTGGGTCATCAGACGGACTATTTGAATCTGATTATTGGTGGACTACCTTAATATGCATACGAGTAATTTTATGTACTGTCTCGTCCTTAATTCCTCGAATCTAGAGGGGGGAGGGGGGTCCTGACCCCCCCCCCCCCCCCCTGGCATTGGCCGAAAATTAAATGTTCACAATATAAATTTAGTGTAACGTTACACATTATTATATTTTAAGCCATGATTTGAGCTGGGACCACCACCACCCCCCCCCCCTGGAAAAAAATCTTGGGCTTGGAACCCCACCCCCACCCCCCCGACAAAAATTCTGGATCCGCCCTTGAATTAATTCGTCTAAAATTGTTCCCTTTCAGGTATTACACGCAAAATATTTAATCGAACTGCTGTTAGAGGTGCGTAAAGTGCTCAAAACTCAGGCCAACATACGGTATGCGTCGACGTCCCTATCCAAACAGATCACTATATGTGGAGATTTTCACGGAAAGTTGACGGATCTCTACATGGTATTTTATAAAGTAAGTATAGGTCACGAAAAATGACCTGGCAGAGCATCTCCGCTGTTAGAGGTGCGTAAAGTGCTCAAAACTCAGGCCAACATACGGTGTGCATCGACGTCCCTAT
Source organism: Fragum sueziense (assembly GCA_963680895.1). Lineage (NCBI taxonomy): Eukaryota > Metazoa > Mollusca > Bivalvia > Cardiida > Cardiidae > Fragum > Fragum sueziense. Next base: position 42,924,144 of record OY804596.1, on the reverse strand, counting down.
CCAAACAGATTACGATATGTGGAGATTTTCACGGAAAGTTGACGGATCTTTACATGGTCTTTTATAAAGTAAGTATAGGTCACGAAAAATGACCTGACAGAGCATCTCCGCTGTTAGAGGTGCGTAAAGTGCTCAAAACTCAGGCCAACATACGTTATGCGTCGACGTCCCTATCCAAACAGATTACGATATGTGGAGATTTTCACGGAAAGTTGACGGATCTTTACATGGTGTTTTATAAAGTAAGTATAGGTCCCTATAAATGACCTGGCATAATCGCTAGAGATGCTCTAAAGCGCCAGGTAATTTATCAAGACATATAATCAACATTTATATAAAAGGCAATATATCGTTGGTTATTTTCAAAAATGACGTATCTACAGCTAATTCGAGTGGTACTTTTTGGTTACGTACGAAATTGCCGAAATTAATTAAAGCTAAAAGACTGATGTTACGGCATATTCGAACGTAAACGCCAATTAATTATACTGAACCTCAGTAATAACGCACCACTTTTTCTTGTTTTATATCTTCTCAACAAAATCATTCATTTAGTTGACACAGTATTAGTCGGTTTCCGCCCGACACGAGGTATGCACACAACACGCTCTTAAGACGCTAGCCGTCCAAACTTAGTAAACAGGTTTTCTGCACGTGCTGCAGTATTGACCTTGTGCACAAACCAGCTTATCGGTTTATGTGGTACATGTAGTCGGTGAAAGAAAGAAAACACCCAAACATTTCATCAATCGGAAATTTTTTATGCTTTAAACAATTCCAAGACTTTCCACTGGTGAACGTAATCGGGCTATTGGGATGTTGCAGGCAGTGATGACGTCACGCGCTATTGTACACACGATGAGATTTCATCACAAGACTATTGGCCGGTTTAGAGAACGTTTCCAACAAACTGGTGCACTGCTGGACTGCCCGGGAAGGGGTGCGCCAAAGGTCCCAACTGCAGCTCAAACAGGTACACAGTGCAAAGCGGAAAGTGATACAGGGATAGAAGAGAGCCATTCCAAATGAGAGAATCAAAATTGTGATCAGTTCCTTGCGTCGATGAAGCACAAACTGTGTTGCTCTGCAAAGTGGTCTCACGCAGTACTGATTTTGTGACTTTTACTTTAGAGGGTAGTCACGTTTGCACGTTTGTCACGCTTGGTTGCTTTAAGGTAGCGAAACAATTTTTTGACCAGAAACGAATAAACTGATAGCAGTTCGGGTTGTGGTCTTACAGTTTGAAAAAGTAACATAATAAAATAGTTATAGTGAAAAATGTAAGTGGTGCGTTATTTCTGAGGTTCAGTATATTTACCCTGAGTCGACTTTTGCACTCTTATTATTTAGGCACTTTCGTCGAAAATTGACAAAGTTTTGTTTTTACACTGTTACACACATCTGCAAGTTATCCATAAAACTATCCAATTTGTATTATTATGTTCTATATTTGGTTATCATATTAATGGATAATTGACTATCGCTAATTGTTTTCTATATTTAGAATAATTAAGTGCTAAGAAAGAAAAAATGGGGAAGATTCGGGTCAATGTACCTCATGAACAACTTATCTATGAACCGGTCCAGTTAGATAGTTGATAAGGTTTACAAAATAATTGTTGCGAAAAGCATGATATTTAACGTTATCATAGACGTTCTGAAAGAACATGCGAAATTTCCTACTTTTTCTTTAAAGATTTTAAAGCATTCCTTATTCGTTTGAAAGTTAAACAATATATTCTTTGCTTAAGGGATACTCATGCTACACCTTGCGGATCGTGGTTTGTTCTCCGCTACAACAGAGAATATATTGAGACAAGGAAGAAAATGCTGGTCATTAGCAATTTCTTCTTTCGTTTTATTGTTTCCTTAGCCTTTTCAATAAGGGGGACATCAAATCTAAGTCATATTTAGGAAAAGGTAATCGTAACATTTCAACAAAAAACTCGTATCTACAGCTTGTAGCAAGCTGTAGATACGAGATTTTTGTTGAAAAGCACCGTAATTTTCTCGTTAACACCTTTTCAGAACGGTCTTCCAGCCATTGACAACCCCTATATCTTCAATGGCGACTTCGTGGATCGTGGTTTGTTCTCAACAGAGGTCGCTGTTATCCTGTTCTCCTGCTTCCTCATGAATAGTAATGAGGTATTCATTAACCGCGGGAACCATGAAGATCACGTGATGAACTTGAGGTGATGACGTAAACTTGTTATTTTAATATGTGTATAGTGCCACCACTGACCTTGAGACTCAAATGTACTTTTAATTGTTGACTAATCCATGTGAGAGGGGTTGTATGTTTATATGGTACGGCATGTTTTTGTTAAAACAATTTATTTCCATGACGTCAACTTAAAGTAGCCGTGGTCAAGTGGTGAAAACAGCGTTACCAAGAAATGACAATTTGGACTGTGTGGGTTCGAATCTCACACAGTCTCCTTTTATTTACCATGTTTATTTTGTTTTATTTATTTTGTTTTATTTTTTCATTATAATATAGAGGACGAGAATTGACCTGGCAGAGCATTCCATTCGATTAGCATGGGCTGCTCTGTGAGGTATACCGTTCTATGATGACAGTTTTGCGCGTTAGTTATATGTACCATTGTTTAATGACTTGTCATAGTTTAAATGAGATTAGACTAAGGTTACATGACACTATTCTTTAACGTCTGCTCATATCGCTTTCGTGACTTCTGTTTTGTGTCACGTCAGCAATATTTGGACCACCTTTAACCGTTGATCTGTATGCATACCGTGGACTGAGTTCAAACGCGCGGCAACTACAACTTGTACAAGTTGGGGTTGCGGCGATTTTGATTGCCACCGATAAACACATTATTGTTTGAAAAAAATATTTTTTATAATTGTGTACATGATGACGTGTTTGCTATTCCGTAATTTTGTTGTAAATATATGTGTGATTTTTTCTTGTTCCTCTTAGCCCTTATGACAGAAAAAATATATTAATAGATGTACATGTATACAGATTATCTATGAACGATTTATGAAAAATGCACACCCCAAAGATAATAGAAAATAGATAGATTAAAAAATAGGTAAAATATCAAAAGAAAAAGGATAGAGTAATTATCTGGTATCGAACCTGGGCTGGAATATCGCATTGGTTTGAGAGTCCATTACCTTACCCACTTTACCACAAAGACTATCGATTACATCTATGTTTTTTTTTTTTTTTTTTTTAATTAAAGATTTTAACAACGGTAAAATTTAAACAAAGGTATTCCGAAACCCTGTTTTACCTTCTTAGTTGGACTCGTCTGTCCAAAGGTCATGGTTTATTTATACTGTTTATTTTATTATATCGTTGTTGTTGCCATCGTACACACAAAATATTGATATCATAGCAAGAAAGTTGAAATATCAATTTACACTAATATTCAAAACGGGTAGTTTTACATTGCTTACAGCACTTTGATTCCGGAAAAAACATAGGGGATTGAACTTGCCACCCGCTAGATGTAGCATTTTTACTTTTTCCCAAACGACAAAAGATAGCCACGTTCTCATTTGAAAGCTGATGTGCACATATTTAAATGTATTTTTTTCAACAAATTGGAATTGAGGCAAATGGAGGAAGTACTGTATCAGTTTCCTAATCTGTTCCATGCATTTTCTATTACATCGAACCGACAAGGGTCTTGTGTTTGAAAAGGTTTAAATTAGATTAAGTTTGGGAAGGGTTTAATTAATTAAATTTCTAACCGTAATGAGGTGTGCACCGAGGCGGTGTCGCTTTTCAACAAAACACTCGTAACTGCAGCTTTACACAAGCTGCAGTTACGAGGTTTTTGTTGAAAAGCAGGGACAGGAGACTTGATGAACGTGGGGTGACATCTAGATGTAATCACATTTGTTACACAATGAGCCTGACATTTCAACTTGAATTGTTTCTGTCCGATTGCATTAGACAGGGTGGAATCTTTGAATTCAATGCAAGTCTGTGAACTTTCTATGCTTGGTTCATCTATAGCCTTGTTTGCAACCTTGTAATTAAGATAGGTGTGTCCATTTTTAGAAGTTAGGGAGAAATTCTTAAACTCGATGTTTTTCTTTGGAATATGGTTTACATTAGTGTATCTATGTTTATACATTCAAGAATTTGCGCTCTGGTGTGACCCTCAATGACATTGTTCGCAATTTTAAGAATAAATGATAAAAAATATAATGTTGCGTATTTGAATTATTCGAAAATCAGGAAAAAGCTTGAAAAAGTTTGATAGGCGAACGTTTTGAAAACATCAAAACTCAACACTGAAATTATTTCATTTTTTCAAGGTCGAAATATCATTTTATGTTCACGATGTGGATTTTATAATAAAACACGTCCTTTCAGTTTATTCATTTTACAATTTTAGGTACGGCTTTGTCAAAGAGCTACAGATGAAATATAAGGTATGTGATTAAAACAGGTTCTCGCAGATGATACTATGAAAGTTGTTAAGTTATTTGTTATTTTAAGTTAAATATCGTCGCTTTTCAACAAAATCTCGTAAGCTGCAGTTACTAGTTTTTTATTGAAAAACAGCGAATTGTAAATAAATATTGAAGTTAGGAAATACCATGAATAGGGAAAATGTATGCCTCTCTGTCGCTTTTTTACAAAGGAGTCAAATAACAACGGTTTTTTTTTTTTTTTTTTTTTTTTTTTTTTTTGTTTTGTTTTCCTAGTATGTCCTGTTGCAACCAACATAGAAACAATATCAAAATTTAAAAGTAAATATTGCAGTTATAAGAAACCGTGAACAATGTTATATGTCCATCAGTCACTTCTGAATAAGTACAATAACAATTTTTTGCGCTTGTTTATCTGTTGTTGTTGTTGTTGTTGTTGTTGTTGTTGTTGTTGTTGTTGTTGTTGTTGTTGTTGTTGTTGTTGTTGTTGTTGTTGTTGTTGTTGTTGTTTTTAATATTTTTTTAATTACACGTGCACATGAGCTTTTGAACGGAAACCAAAATAAGCGAACTGAATAATGTCACTGCTTTTCAACGAAAACCTCGTAACTGCAGCTTGTTTTAAACTGCAGTTACGTGGTTTTGTTGCAAAGCGGCATTATGGTACATGTAACATAATTACGTTATTTCAGAAACATTCACCAAAGATTATCCGTCTGTTTGAGGACGTATTTAGCTGGTTACCCCTAGCAACTGTGATAGATGACGTAATTCTAGTGTGTCATGGCGGCATATCTGACACAACCAACCTAGAAACTAGACCTATATCCAAAGTAAATAAATGAATATTGCAGTTAACAGATAACATTAACAATGTTATATGTCCATCAGTAAATTCTAAACAAATTAGTGCAAGAACAGGTTTTTTTTTTTTTTTTAATTACGCATACACATGAGATTTTGAAATAAAATCACAATTAGAGAATTGATTAGCTTAATGTCGCTGCTTTTCAACGAAAACATCGTAACTGCATTTACGAGGTTTTTGTTGCAAAGCGACGATGTGCTGCATGTTACACACCGTACAACCGGTTGCGACGAAGACAGGCGAGAGTCGGCGAAAACAGATTAGGTATCTGATATTAGGTAAACGGTAGGTCATATTGATTTATTCTTTTAACCCTTTCCCAAATGGCAAAATTTTAAGGTTAAAGATAGTATTTGTTTATGAGATAACACCGAAAATATTGAGACAAAAGGAGAAACTGCTGATTATCAGCAGTTTCTTCTTTTGTCTCAATATTTTCGTACACCATTTCTAAGAGAGACGTCAGAATCATGTTCTGTTTGAGAAAGGGTTAAATAAACGAAAGGATCAATAAGAATAAATTAATTTGACCTACCGTTTACCTGATGTCGGATACCTAATCTGTCTTCGCCGACCCTCGTCTGTCTTTGCCGCAACCGATTGCACGGTGTGTGTTACATTATTTCAGAAACATTCACCAAAGATTATCCGTCTGTTTGAGGACGTATTCAGCTGGTTACCCCTAGCAACTGTGATAGATGACGAAATCCTAGTGTGTCATGTTGCAACCAACCTAGAAACAATATCCAAAGTTAAAAATATATATTGCAGTTATCAGATACCGTGAACAATGTTATATATCCATCAGTCAATTCTGAATAAGTGCAATAACGATTTTTTTGCTTGTTTGTTTGTTTTGTTTGTTGTTGTTGTTGGTGTTGTTATTTTTAATATTTTTTCTAATTACGCGTGCATATGAGCATTTGAACGGAAACTAAAATAAGCGAACTGAATAATGTCTCTGCTTTTCAACGAAAACCTCGTAACTGCAGCTTTTTTTTAAGCTGCAGTTACGTGGTTTTGTTGCAAAGCGACGATGTCCTACATGTAACATTAAAACATTATTTCAGAAACATTCACCAAAGATTATCCGTCTGTTTGAGGACGTATTTAGCTGGTTACCCCTAGCAACTGTGATAGATGACGAAATCCTAGTGTGTCATGGCGGCATATCTGACACAACCAACCTAGAAACTATATCCAAAGTTGATCGTCATAGAGTGAGTAATGCTTGTTGGATTCGTGTTCACTTGTTTTCTAGGCACAACGTCGCTTTTCTTCGAAAACTTCGTCACTGCAGCTTGTTCTAAGCTGAAATTAAGGGTCTTTCGAAAAATAAATAAATAAAAAAACAGCGATATTCTTTGTCAGCCGCCAATCTGATTCTTTTATTGACTCGTTAAATGTCGCAAGTACAGGACTGAAATTCTGATCTATGTTGCCCAAGGATATGTACACGCGAACAATGCATTTCTTTTAGAGGAAATCTCTACAAACAGTGGCCACACTGATAATTTTGGTTACTGCAAAATTTTAAAGAATAAGTACGTTTTGTTTGACATTGTAGTTTCTGTTGATCAGATCAAACTGGAAACAATTTCTGAATAAACATGGACGTATTTGGTCAGTAATTTATGGGTTTGCGATTTTTTCGGTAAACATTTTGAGAATGAAACCATGAATGTGCCTATATTTTGATAGAAAACTAAACAAATATCTTTCACTTTCAGTACATGTCTGCACTCCAACCTCCCGGTGGCTGTGAAGATATCAGCACCATGTCACAGGAAGAACTGTTTGAATGGAAGCAGGTAAGTATTTCATAAAATAATACATGTGCAGAGCTACAGAAAGCCTTCCACAGCTAAAGCTACAGCTTTTCAAAATTAAAAATTAAATATTTCACTAAATATTCATCAAACTCTTTCGAGACGATTCAAATGAGCATCCACAACAAAAGGTTTGAGATGAAAATATAAAAAAGATTGTCATTTTTTTAACCCCCCCCCCCCCCCGTTATCTGATTTCTCAGCATATGTACAAAAATGAGGTCCAGGGATGACTCCGATACATGTCATGATATTCGGGAGTTTAACATAGAGTTTGAGTTGGGGTTTTACCCCTTTTTCAACTACCAGGGTCATATCGCGGCGGCTGGAGCACCTAACCGTAGGTTCCTGGTATTTTTCGCACCAGCACAACCACAATATCCAAACCGAGCCTCCAGCTGCTCTCTCACATAGATGATTTACACCCATTGGTGAGAGACAAATGACTTTTGTCAAATGTCAGAATGGATACTGGCCGAGCCGGGGTTCGAACTCGAGACCCCTGGATTGACAGACTCCGACGTAACCGACTGAGCTATCCGGGCTTAATATATAAATTAACCTACTGAGAAAATTATGTTTGATTCTAAAGGCGTATTACGTTCCTTAATTAAAACTTGTTTCAATGAGATTTCTCTGTAGATATCAGATTTCAATTAGGACACAGCTTTTATAAATGTGTTCAATTCACGATTAGTGCATTGGTTTTAGATCTACCTTTAAAGCTACTATTTCCCAGATTTGGACCCAAAAATTGTCAAATACAAACGAAATGTACACTTTTTAAGCTTTATATGACCTGATTAAATGATTACGACAAACTATTGAAGCAACGACTCATTTTTTCGCAGTTTGATACCAAATTCATGAAGCGATGTCGAAAGTAGGTCAAAACAGTAGGACATGCGACTTTCTTAAATGACGTCACAACATACATGATGACGTCATATTGATATTCAAGTATGAATCTCGTCTGAATCATGTTCCGCGCTGTATGCGCATGCGCAACAATTTAAAAATAATTCTAACCCCATCTGAGACGGGGTTGAATTTAGGTTCGGGTTCTTCCTAAATTCAGCTGTCTGTCTTGTAATTTCGGCTCATTCTCTGTCTGAATCGCATATTATTAACCATCCCGAGGTGGTCAACACAAAAGCTTTGCATATTTTTTCAAAAAAATTCATTTTTTGCAATTAGACCATCTGTTACCGTCGCCCTTTAACATATAAATTGGAAAAAGCGACTTTTAGATATAAAATGGCTTAAGCGAACCCAGATACCAAACGAGAATGAAATCAATCGTGATACTTTCTTTTAGCATACATATTGTCTTCATTTCAGTCAAATGACTTAGGTCTTTATATGTTTTAAGATTTATCTGCATCTATATCTGATGGGTTTTCCTTCTCTCTTTTTAAAACATAAGATCCCTAAGCTAAATGAAAAGAAAGCCCCTTTCACGTGGAACAGAAAAATCATGTATACTTTCTTATAAGTTAGGCATATTCCAGGTTCTTGATATCCTATGGAGCGACCCTAAAGCTTCCTCTGGCTGTCATCCTAACACTTTCCGTGGAGGTGGGAGTTATTTTGGCCCTGATGTCACCAGTGAGTTCCTACAGAAAAACAACTTTAAATTACTCGTACGATCACACGAATGTAAGGCAGACGGTTACGAATATGCTCATAATGATCAGGTAAAAACATAATACAATAAATGCTCTTTATATTAGATATGTAGTAGATTCTACGCGAAATAACATATTTAGATGGCGTTTCATTCGAGACGAGGGCGTGGCTATGTATAGACGTCACCTAAACTAATCGGCATTCTCGTTTATGCGAACTATAGCTGTGAAATTTTAAAATATACCACTTTTTTACTGGTCCAAAATGTAGGTCAAACACTAATTTATTTTTTAGACAACGTACTTACAGTTTTATGTAACAATGCCTGATTTTGATACCCCTGGTTAGACGACTGGAGAAAAGATTTAGACGAAAGAAGAAAATGCTGATGATCATCATTTTCTTCTTTCGTCTCAATATAGTTTCTATGCTATATTTCAAAGAAATTATGTCTGTATCAGATCTACAACAATTTCAAAAGACTTTTGATGTCTCTGGTTAAACCGACAAGCGAAAAAATGACACAAAAGTAGAAAATGTTTACAATCAGCAATTTCTTTCATCGCTTAACTATATACCTTTATTTTACATAAATTTATCGGCAATAAAATCTATCAGCAACAATTCTTAAGATCTTCTGCAGCAGCGTTCGAACTGTAACAGTTCAAATTCTTGCTGTTTACGACAGGGTTGACTTCATAGTCAATGTTTATGAAGTAGCTTATTGTTTTGATTTGCTAAAATCAGATAAAAGCAAGGCTCATGCTAGGCTGTCGATCGCACGAACCAAGATTAGACCCATCACATGCAAAATTATAGTAGGTTTGGGTTTTGATATAGTGTTGTTTAGATGGGCAAATTTTGTGAACATTTGCCATAATATCGTGACAGGTCTATAAGACTGATCAACAACATACATAAACATAATACTAGATCTACGAGAACTGTTGTCAATTTGCAAGACAAAAGCTTGACATACCAACTAATAGGGAATGATTTTATTCAGTAAACTGTGACGTAATTTCGGACAAGCAACAGTACACACACGTACGTATTTCGTCTGTGCAAATCTAAAACCGAGATTTTATAACAAAACCGACAATTTATTAGGTAAAACCGGTAGAACTTGTCTATTTTAGCACAATATTTATTCCATTTATTACATTTTCAGGTACTCACGATATTCTCAGCGTCCAGTTATTACGAGGAGGGTAGCAATAGAGGAGCGTTTGTCCGTATCTCAGGTCCTGATCACCAGCTACACATTGTACAATATGTGTCTGATCGGAGTCCGGCCTACAGGAAAATTACATTTACTCAGAGGTAAGATTCAAGAAATGGGATGTTTGGAGTAGATTGTTATAGTATTTAATGGTATCCCTGTTTTGATGCTTGTTTCCGAGCCACGAAAAATGGCTTACACCAGGCCAACAAATGTCGGTTTATCTACAAAATAAATATGGTTACCCCTTTTTTATTTTTACAATTAATTTCAGCATACTTTAATGTACAAAATATGTGAATTTAAAAAGAATTAAATTCGCCAAACTTTTTATTTCGATTTTTGTGCATTACTTCAACGAAATTTGTGGAAAAATGTGCCTTTGATGAAATAAGTAGCAATATGTAAAACCACATTCCCTTGGTCCTTTTGTTTTTCTACTCATTACATAAATTCCACATTTTGTTTGTAAACTGAATTGTATGACCAAAGAAATAAGTTAGATATGTGATAAAGGTATGAAAAATCATACATTTGTCAAGATAGTGTGTATTTTTAAAATATCCAAAATTCACGCAAAAAAGATTAACAGATTGTACATAATAAAACATGTAAATACAAGGAAAATTAATCTGGTGACTCCACTTTTTTTTTGCATATTTGAACTAGGCAAACTCTAAACAAAAAAAATATGTAAAAATGAGAAAATTCAAATTCGGCAAAAAAAAAACACTCTAGAAAATGTCTTTAATGGGTGACAATTTGTTAGAAATGGGTAATTACCGCGACCGGGAATCGAACCCAGGGCCCATGAATGAGTGTATGATACGAGGTTTTAGAAGGATAATAGCAATATAATCTTGAATTTGCACTTAAGGTAGTCCACCTCTAATGGGATTTACGTGACTTCGGAATTATTCGGGTGATGTCGTAAACATTCGGCGGTGGAGCGTCGCCCGAATAGGTTCGGATATGTAATGAATGTTAACGGCGTCACACACACAAAAAACGACATCGCGTGAATCTCATTAGGGATTGCAGGTCCGTAGGAATAGAGGGGCTAGGGGGGCTTAGCTCCCCCAATGTTGGCTAAAAATGCCAAGTTTTCCTTATATTACACTGAGAATTTAGGGAAAATCCGTCCTGGCGCACCTCCCACCCCCAATATTCAAACACAATGGCTTCAACCACCTCAATATGAAATTGCTTCCTACGGGCCTGGATTGGGCTACCTTAGAAATAAAAATATACCTGTAACAATTAGAGAATGTATTTTGTAAACTTCTGTAAGTCGATGGTCTCCTTCAAAACCTCGCAACTACAGCTTGTGTAAAATTGTAGGTACGAGCTTTTTTTTTTTTTTTTTTTTTTTTTTTTTTTTTTTACTATAAATAACGAAATAACCGGTAGCATCAATTTGAGATATCAACATTCTCCGAGCTGTCGTAAACTTTGAGGGAAAGAAGGAAATCCTGATCATCAGAATTTTCTCCTTTCCATTATCTAATTGCCTTAAATACTTTTTGTGCTAAAATGTACAAAGATTGAATACTCAGTACCGGTATTCATAAAGAACCATTTTGACCTGCATTAGCTTTCAATATAGTAGTCTATAGTTTAACCATCTGAACGAATTTCGGCAGAATAACCGTAATGTGGCCATTTTGAGATTAATTTAAAATATCGGATCTTTTCGGGCGGCGTCGTTACGTATCCGAACCTATTAGGGCGCTGTCGTAAACATTCGGCGGTGGAAAGGTTCGCCGCCGAATGTTTTCGACGTCGCCCGAATAATTCCGACGTCGCGCGAATCAAATTAGGGATGTACTACCCTAATATTTTTCTTTGGTATTTTTAGAGTCAACAAAATCGAATCATCCGCCATACACGATCTGAAAGAGCGAATGCTAGCGTGGAAAACAGAGTTGATGACAGAATTCAAGAAATTCGATCCGAAAAATACAGGTAAGCGGAACTTTCCGTGATAATGCCATTGATACTTCTCCAACTCGCATTTTATTCAGACACCTTCTTTCCTTCAAACCGAATTCAAAACGGTGATTGTGCATCACGGGATGGATAACATCTACGGAAAAATTAATCTCGGTTCTGGTCAAATATTTTCAAATATAACTTTTTCTTATTTCTGCAAAAAACGGTTTGTTGCATGTAGGCTACCCCGCCTTACTGAGCGCTTTTCTCAAATATATGAATTATTTGTGGAATCCTTTTACTTTTTCCAAAAATTGTTCCCAGCCAACAAAAAAAACGAAATGGTAACAACTACGGCCAAATTAGCCACGTATCATGTAAGAAATTGAACAATCACTTTCTTATTTATGAGCCAATTTTCAAGTGGTTTGTTGCATGTACCCCTCCTTACTAAATTCTTGCCTAATATGTATGATATTCGAAAACTCCCCATACTTATCCCAAACAATTGATCCCACTCGACCAGGAAAATCATCTGAATGTTTTGTCGTTTTTCTGGTCAGAGGAAAGAGCTCGGTAAGGCTGGGTACATGCAAAAAAAACGTTTGAAAATTGACAAAGGAATAAGAAAGTTACTGCAAAATCTTTTACCTAGAGCGAGGCAAATTTGTCCCTATATTTGACCATCTCATGGTGCAAAATCTCCACTGTGTTCAAATTTGTCAAATATCAATAAAATTGTTGAAGATTTGCAACAATTACTGTGTGACGCGATTCGCCGCCATGATGGGCCTACGGGAAACCCCAATTCGGAGGTTTTGAAGACAAGAGACGATCTCCTTTTCATTGCCAATGAAATAGCCTACAAAATGTGAAATGAATTTTTATAATGTCAAATGTAGGTCCACTCCGTAGGTAGTAATGTGCATAGAATTTACAAAGTTCGTGCATTAATTCTTATAGGTCACATTTCCTGCCATGATTGGTGTGTTTCTATGGAAACAGTTTTGGGCATGGAGTTACCATGGAGAACTTTACGATCAAAACTCGTACAAACTAACGACCACGACGCCGTATTGTACGAGACAAGTTTTGAACAGCTGCAAGTTCGTCACCGTCATAGTGGGGTATGTACGAGTTTTTGGTTAAGGTAGAATACCAGTAATGTCGCCTTTTTGAGATTCATAAAGCATCGGCTTTTTACGAGTGGTGTCGTTACGTATCCGAACCTGTTCGGGTGCAGTCGTAAACATTCGGCGGTAGAGAGTTCCACCGCCGAATGTTTTCGATCGCGCCCGAATAATCCCGACGTCGTGCGAATCCCATTAGGGGTATTCTAACTTAACTGTTATTGTATGGATATACTCTGGTCGCAATATCATTGCACATTTTAATAGCTTGGAGTTCGATATAACACCGAAAATTGATGCAAAATTACGTTTGGTATCTAATGATGAGAGAAATAACTTATGTTTAAAATAGCCGTGTCATCTGTACATGATTACAATCGCAAACGACAGTTTGCATCCTTGGGCATCCTTTCTATTTAGCAAGCCTGCATTATGGTATTCCACCAAACATTAGATAGCAAACAACTTCGCCTTCATCCGCAGCAACGAAGACTGACGAGATACTCGAGTATTGAAATCCGGTTGATATCTTCGATTTCAGTAGCAGAAAAGGTGCAAGTGGACTTGCACGGAGTGCTTGGTATCAGCGGATTGATGGAATCCATTAATAAAAGCTACTTTGAACTTATTGATCAGTTTCGTCGCTTATCTTCAAAACACATCGCAACTAAAGGCTTTTCAAAATTGTAGGTTGTGGTCAAGAGGTATTTTAATGACAGCAGCGATGTGGTTGACTGATTAACGTTCTTTTGATTTTCCAGAACGGTCCCTCGGTTACGGAGAGCCTATATAAACACAAAGATAATCTAGAGACTATATTCCGGCTAATGGACACCGACCATTCAGGTAATGTACATCTTTATTAGGGTTGAAGCGAGTACCCGCGGGCAGGATACGATATTGCCAGTGCCCGGGTATTAATCAATTACCAGGACTCGGTTGTATAAACATTACTAGTAATTTGTTAGCGCTACCTAAATGGTTGAATGTCTGTTTTGTTTAAAATTGTGATCATCCGGAAATCTAACCAAAGTTGATACAAACGGACACAGATGATCAATTTTCGTTTTTAACTTGTATGAAAAATTAACCATTTCTAGGAGGTCAAAAATTTTATGTAGACGGGCTCATTTATTTACGAAGTTTCTATCAGTTGGAACATGCAGGAGATTAGACTTGATGGGTGGAAAACTGAAGGTAGTCCACCTATAATGAGGTTCACGCGATTTAGGATTTTCTTCATGCTAACTCGTTGGTACATTCTTTACGTATCTGAATCCTATTCGGGCGACGTCGTACACATTCGGTGGTTATACGTGCCACCGCCGAATGTTTAACGAGGTCGTCCGAATATTTCGGACGTCGCGTGAATCTCATCAGGGGTGGACTATCATAAAACAAACTACAATAGATTCGTTGATATTTAAGAATAAACCAGACAAATCTAGGTTATTTGGTTTAAAATATTTTATTATCAATTTTTCGACAGGGTTCATCTCGATGCAAGAGTTTGAAGATGCCCTAGCCATCTTAATGAAGCAATTAAACTTGAACATTCGCGAGAAAGACATACAAGAAATAGCAGTGAGTTTGGATATAAACAAAGACGGGTATATAGACTTCAATGAATTCCTAGAAGCGTTCAGAATCGTAGATGGTATGGGAAAAGAAAAACCACAACGCTTGAGTCAAGTCGCACAACTAGAAAATGTACCAGAGGAAATGGTCGACGATGAAAAGACGTTATTTAAAATAGATTCTGATAATGTACAGGAGGTACAGTCAACTGCTTAGTCAAGTGGAAATATTGTGCCAAATGTGAAAGTTATCCATATGTGACCCGTTATGTTTTAAGGGACCTTATAAGTTATAGGAAGTGTGAAAATATTCATTTTTCACATACGGGATCTTATTCACCCGTGCTAAGTCTGAACAATTCGTCAGAATTTAGATTTTTGGACTTTTGAAAGGTCCCTTTTAGGATCACATTTACAACCTAGATCTGGTTTGACGTCAGAATCGTAAGCAGTTTCTTCTCTTTGCTTTGCTACATACTTTCTGAGCAAACTATGATCTGTCAGACTGCAAACATTTTTAATTTTATCGAATCAAAACGAAAAAATAAACATTTAGTGCTACATCTTCTTTTATTTCTTTTTTTTCATGTCCCTTTTCTCATAGATCTACGGATGAACGACATAATAATTCGCCCTGCATACCAACGGGCGGAAAGCACATGGCTCCGTTTTGATTATATTTTCATTTACCTTTGTTTTAAAAAACAACAACATGCATTTTCTTAATTTGGTAAATTATCGGCATGAGCATCAACTCTTTCAACGTGGTATGTTCGGAACTTGGAGAAAGCCAAATCAAGTGCATATCAATTAGTTTCGTGCGACGGATACAATACCAAATAAAGTTTTATTCCATTGTTCAATCGGGTATTATTAACCCATCCCCAAACTGCAAAATTTTAGACCAGTCCGAGTCAAAAGCTGCTGCAGATGACGAAATGTATGTTAAAGAAGATTAAATTTTTGTACATTGTAGCAGAGAAAATATTGAGGCAAAAGGAAAAAATGCTGATTATCAGCATTTTCTTCTTTTGCCTCAATGTTTTCTCAAGTCTTGCATTTTGGGAAATGGTTAAGGACTGGTCATACACACAACTACGAGTCCACATAGCGTCAACAAAGGGTATTTAAGGCCCGGTCAAATGCAACTCAGCGTCGATATCAAGTCTAAAATACGATACACCGGTCAACGTTTTACGTACTTCGGCAGTGATGGGATGATGTGAACGCGGCGTTGTGACAAGGCGTGGAGATGATGTGGGCTAATCCGAGTTTTCTTTGATGAAATTCGCTCTTTGATATGTTGATGTCGCTCATTTACATCAGAGCGCACTACCACTCAAACACTACCACTCAAAACAACCGAAAGTAGGTCATTGTAATCAATGGCTGTTCAGGTGAGGGTTGTTGCAAAACATTGCCTATAAACCTTTTAGAACTACGTTTTGGTCTTAAAGTTTTCACCAGGCATGACAATAAATGGTTCATTGATCGGTATCATAAGGCGTTTAACCCTTTCCCAAACAAGACCTGGTTTTGACGTCTCTAACAGAAAAGGCTTGGGAAAACATTGAAACAAAAGAAGAAACTGCTGATAACCAGCAGTTTCTCCTTTTGTCTCAATATTTTCTGTGCCATATTTTACACAAATCATTTCCTATATAACAACCATTATGTAATTTGTGGCAGTTTTTGAAGTGGATCACCCTAAAATTTTGCCGTTTGGGAAAGGGTTAAAGGATATTGTTTAAGATCGGACAGTGAACAAAGCGCCACAACTTGTGTCGCACTTATTCGTTGATTTTGAATGGTAGTGCGCTCTGATGTAAATGAGCGACATCAACATATCAAAGAGCGAATTTCATCAGAGAAAACTCGGATTAGATGTGGGTATAAAGTTTTAAGAAACTGTAAACTTAAAGGACCCTAAGGAGGGCGTTGGCCGATATGGCCGCAATATAATGGAAGCTCGCTACATGTACTGTACCACGAACGATTCTCGAAATGTCCAATAACAATCTAATTAAAATCCGGTGTTAACTTACAGTTACATCTGACAGGAACAAGTTGGGAACATTTTCAGTTGGGAACATTTTCAGTGACCACTGGAAAACTAAAATCCTGTTAATCAAATATCTTGTTAAACATCATTTCCGTGATAAGCACGCACAACCACATTGTTCTGCACTAAAATATATGATGTCTTCGTAGCATTGTTTGTTGTTTAAATCGCTTTCAGGTTTCAGCTAAGTGTTTATTTGAATGTATACTGACTGGCTTTAAAAACGCATCACTTATTTTTTCAAAATATTTTCTTAGTTAAAGTCAACAGGATCAAATTTGTACTTCTGATATATATTTCAACCAATAAGACACGATATCCAATAAAATTTATTGCAGTCAGTTACCACGTTATTTTGCACGACGTCAACGTGCAAAATATGGAAAACGTTTACGTTACTACACCTTAGGTGACCAACTGGATTTTTGTTTTCATATTCCATATTCAAATGGTCAGGAGTTACTTTTATTTCTCAATCAATTTGATTAAACTAAAAATAAAGGAAAGAGACCAAAGTTCGTTGAGCAAACATACATTTTTGAATTATTCTAAGCTGGTGTTTGTCAACGAGAACGGGCGAGACGTTTAAATGTAAACCAATCGACGATTTTTCACTTTCACTAACGTAGCCAATCTACTGGGATTGCTGCTGAGCCTCATCGTCCTGATCAACCGTTTAAAACAAGCTTACGTCATGATAATAACATACGTCAACCTCAATTACGTAATTGGTTTACAACAACGTTTTCAACTGCAATTGTAATACAAAAATGTTGCTACTGACAAACTCTTGCCATAACAGTGAATTAACGAATAAAATATTGTGGTTTTCACTACTGGCGATTATGCCCGTGACAGATACTTACAGAAAGTCATCATCAGATTAGGGTGTGTTGGGCCTAGACACGATGAAAAACGAACGCCAAAACTTTTGAATACTCTCCAGCAATATATGGTAGATATTTCGAGCCCAAAAGAGAAACGATTTTGTTCCAGCTTAAGGGCCAACGAGGTCACGATTGTGGAACGTTTTTCATACTCAGAGCAGGAATTACTTGTTATTAAATAGAGAAAACTGTCAAATTCCTCACACCACCTCTCTTTAGATGGCTATATCTCAGTCATCTAATCGAATTTTTGTCTGAAATTTTCAGGAAATGTTGGGAAGATGTCAAGCTGTTGTTTAATATATAATACTACAAAGTTGATTATGTATTTTGCATATTATTGCCGGGTGAACTTTAGTGATGCGTTTTTAAAGCCAGTCAGTATATATATTGGTGCGAAGAAAAGTCTTTCAATATGATTCCTGTCAGAAGTTATATGAAAAGTCTTTCAATATGATTCCCTACTGATACCTGTCTGAAGTTACATTTCGTCGCTTTTCAACAAAAACCTCGTAAAAGCAGATTTTTTAAGCTGCAATTACAAGGTTTTCGTTGAAAAGCAGCGATTTGTACTGTAACACGATGGATAACCCACGTAACTTTTGGGAAGAGTGAACACCGAAAAATTGTCCGCTTCAAGGTATGTTTTGTTTAATTTCTCAGCCTATACTCTATTGATTTTGATGAGATAAAGCGCACGGAACACGCATTTGAGAGGGCCATTCCCGTTAGTAACTCACTCTGCTCCGAATCCCGCGGTTTCTTCAAACATTCAAGCGAAAGTTTTTTTTCGGTGCACGTGAACGCTTCCCACTTTCGTTTTGCACTTACAAACACTTTGGCTCGAATGTTTGAAAAAACCACTGAATTTGGAGCAGAGTGAGTGAGAGCCGGGATTAGCCCTCTCAAAGGCGCGTTCCGTGCACTTTATCTCATCAAAGTCAATAGAGTATAAGCTGAAGAATTAAACAAAACATACCTTGAAACGAGCGATTTTTCCGTGTGGACGCTAAAATCCAAGTCACGTGTGTTACCTACCGTGTGTAAGTTAACACCGAATTTAGGGTGGTCAAACATCAAAATCAATGGTTGATAACTATAAGTAATATTTCAACACCAAAGCCTGGAAAACATCGGGGGAAAGGGAGAAATCTCTATTCGAGACGTCAAAATCAGGAAAAGATGACATAGCTGATTACACCAACATATTCTCCTTGTCCCATCATATTTTCTTTACTATATCATAAATAATAGGGAACGATTTGTTCAAGTAAAACGAGACATAATTTCGGACAAAAAATGGTAATTTGTATGTGTTCTTATAAAATCTAGTAACTACGGCTTGAATCAAGCCGTAGTTACAAGATTTTTTAACAACATTGATGGTTTGTGAACACAAAACGGTAAATCAAGTCTATTTTTAACACAAAATTAATTGCCATTAAATGAGCCAGGATCTGGAAAACGGTCCATTATAGCATTATTACAGCCGTGTTTTACGACCGGTCTGTGCCTTAAAGCAGTCTGACCGAGATCTATGCTGCCGTCTTAAAGTTACTTTAGGTCATGAATAGGCTATTAGAGACCAACATGGTTCATACACACGGTCTGATCTTGACCCATGATGGGCTCAAAAGCCTTAAAGAACCCTTTTTTAGATCTTGGCAAATATTTTTCTTTCTGTAACATTTATTTTGCCGTCTGGAGCAGTTTTCAATTTGGGCTGGCTTATTAGTCCCCACCGGTTACCGGTTGGGGGACTGTAGGTTTGCTCTATTCCGTCCGTCTGTCCGTCTGTCTGTCCGTCACACTTTTGTCCGGGCTATATCTTCTAAACCATACATGTATGCGCTAGCAACTTCAAACACTTATAGATCTCATTGAGGAGAAGTGTCATGTTCAAGAACCGTTACTCTGCCATGCCCACTTTTTGAGTTATTGCCCTTTGTTGTTTTTACTCTTACATTCTTGTCCGGAATATATCTCCTAAACTATGGGTGCTAGCAACTTCAAACTTTGTACACTTATAGATCTCATTGAGGACAAGTGGCATGTTCAAGAACCATAACTCTGCCACGCCCACTTTTTGAGTAATTGCCCTTTGTTGTTTTTAGCCTTACATTCTTGTCCGGAATATATCTCCTAAACTATATGTGCTAGCGACTTCAAACTTGGTACACTTTTAGATCTAATTGAGGACAAGTGTCATGTACAAGAACCGTTACTCTGCCACGCCCACTTTACGGGTTGGGGGACTATAGGTTTGCTCGATTCCGTCCGTCTGTCCGTCCGTCTGTCCGTCACACTTTTGTCCGCGCTATATCTTCTAAACCATATGTGCTAGCAACTTCAAACATGGTACACTTATAGATCTCATTGAGGAGAAGTGTCATGTTCAAGAACAATTACTCTGCCATGCCCACTTTTTGAGTTATTGCCCTTTGTTGTTTTTACCCATACATTCTTGTCCGGAACATATCTCCTAAACTATATGTGCTAGCAACTTCAAACTTTGTACACTTACAGATCTCATTGAGGATAAGTGTCATGTTCAAGAATCATTATTCTGCCACGCCCACTTTTTGAGTTATTGCCCTTTGTTGTTTTTACCCTTATATTTTTGTCCGGAACATATCTCCTAAACCATAAGTGCTAGCAACTTCAAACTTAAGATCTCATTGAGGACAAGTGTCATGTTCAAGAATCATTATTCTGCCATGCCCCCCTTTTTAGTTTTTGCCCTTTGTTGTTTTTACCCTTACATTTTTGTCCGGAACATATCTCCTAAACCATAAGCCCTAGCAACTTCAAAGTTTGTACACTGATAGATCTCATTGAGGACAAGAGTCGTGTACAAGAACTGTTACTCTGCCATGTCCACTTTCTGAGTTATTGCCCTTTGTTGTTTTAACCCTTACATTTTTGTCCGAAACATATCTTCTAAACCATAAGTGCTAGCACCTTCAAACTTCCTACACTTATAGATCATGTCCACTTTCTGAGTTATTGCCCTTTGTTGTTTCTATCCTTACATTTTTGTCCGGAACCTATCTCCTAAACCATAAGCCCACTTTGTACACTTGTAGATCTCATTGAGGAGAAGTGTTATGCACAAGAATTGTTACTCTGCCACATCCACTTTTTGAGTTATTGTCCGTTGTTGTTTTTATTCTTACATTTTTGTCCGGACCATATCTCCTGAGCCATCAGTGCTAACTTCAAACTTGGTACACTTATAGATCTCATTAAGGACAAGTGTCATGTACAAGAATCATTATTCTTCTCCGCCCACTTTTGGAGTTATTGCCCTTGGTTGTTTTTACCCTTATATTTTTGTTTGGGACATTTTGTCCAAAACCTTATTATAAGAAAGGATTTTTTATTATCCGGTGGGGGACTCCTGTATTGCATCACAATACGACATGCACTTGTTATTTATGTCTTTTAATTGGGTGGGGGTGGGTAATAACTTCAAAGAGTACCCTATAGAAATCCTTGAGGGAATATATCTGCTTCAAAACAAAACCAAACAAATCTACTTCCTATTTCGAGCTTTAATTATTTAAAACGAAACAATGCTAAATTTCATTTGTAAAAACACTTTTAAACAATACTGTACAGTTTAACCCTTTCTACAATGGCAAATATAATTCTGTTGCCCATTCACTTTTGATTTTTGCCATTCCTTGATAGAACTGACTTGGAAAAACTTGGAAACGCTTTTAGGCAAAAATGCTGATAACCATTTTCTCCTTAGTTTAACTCAATATTTTCTGTGCTACAGCGCATATAACCCCACTTTTATTAACATCAATAATTCGTCCGCAGGAACTCTGATTTTAGACAAATAAGATAATTTCTTGCTGGGAGTGTAGGGGGGTTACAATTAAAGGGACCCATGCTTGGTAGTCAGAAATATATAAAGGTAAAAAATATTTTAAAGAAATATCTTAAGGAATGGTCAACCTGCCTAGCTTGTTCATTTCTGTCCAACGATATTTCGAATTAAGGTCGTTCAGTCCTGTAGAAATCAAGTTTGTATATAATTACCTCACCCACACGTTACATTTATAGTAACATTTATATATTTATGATACTGTTAATGACAAACTGGACCTTCATAGGTAGCAAAAAACTTGTTACCAGCACTATAATTTCTTTCCTATAATCCCTAATTCAATGCATCATACTAACACAGCAAACCTTGGCTGTCTCCGTATTTTTCTGAGGCGCGATCTTTAGAGCAAGATTTCTTGAGATATCTTGAGATTTCTTAAGATATTTTAGGATAAAGCGTTCTTTAGAGCAAGATTTTTAAGACACTCAATGGAGGCATCATTACCCTATACTTTGTGCTGAACCCCTCAGTTATCTCTGTAGAAGCAGTATCAGAGAGAAACGATCGAGTTGTTCCGAATGCTCCATGATATCATGGTTAGGCTCTATACTTCATACAAATGTCATTATTGACATCATTATGACATCATTTGTAGAAAGTTTGGAGCATTTGGAACACCTCAATCAAACTTTAGGTCTATAAAACATCTTAAGAAATCTTAAAAATTCTCACTCTAAAGAATGTGCCTCTGATTCCTGAAAAATCTAGCATAAGCCCGTTTACGAAACAGGAGGAATATCTGTTGAATAATTCTCCCATAAACAGCCAGTCAATCCATTAACGCTTTCACAAACAACAAAACTTTGGGGGGAGATCCAATGAGAAAGCTACTATAGCCGATAAGATTGATGTTAAAAAGGAAAGGATTTGTGCATAATCTAGCACAGAAAATATTGAGGCAAAAGGAGAAAATGCTGGTTATCAGCATTATCTTCTTTTGCACCAATGTCTTCCTAGAGACTTTTCTCATAGGGACATCAAAACCCGCTCTTGTTTTTCTTTTGCCTCAATGTTTTTCCCAAGCCTTTTCATATAGGGACAACAAAACAAGGTCTTGTTTGGGAAAGGGTTACTATTCTCAGAGGGGTTGAAAACATAGTTCGGACAGCGACAATCAAATTATCATTTATCCATCACTATTCAGTTTCAGTTTAAATGACATTTGACCTTTTGTGTTTCTCATCAAGTGAGGTCATAATTGAAATATAGTAGGAAAAGGAAAGAAATTGCTTGAGGCGAGCCATTTCTACTCTTTTCCTACAAGAGTCTATATTTCAATGCTATAATATCTATTTCAAAATAATTTTATCATAACGATTTTTATTTCCACTGTTGACAATGGGTTCACTTTGACTTGAGCGGAAATTAAACTCATCTGATGTCGTTATAACAAGTATCCAAAATACATTCGTCTTTGTATCAAATGTTTGTATGTTATCATTCCATCTCGTCTCCATATTTGTTTCTTCTCACGTCTGAAAAAAACCCCAACAAAATAATTCGCTTAGAATTACAGATAAGAGGGGGTAATAGGTTTTGAAAATGCAATAAGTCGACAAATTGTTGTGACGAAGTCATAGGGGCCATTAAAATACTTCGACATATCTAGGTTGGACTCGTCCAATTTTGTTTAGCGTCCACAAAGTTTTTGCAGACTACAAAGTGAATGTTAAGGTATCCAAACCCTCAAAACCACCAAAGAGCCACAGGCAAAATTTGAAAAGTGCAAAAAATTCCTAAACTGTGTTATGTGTCCATTCCAAATACAAACATAAGCATTTTGTACGGTTTAGATTTTTGAATTAATGCATACTTGTGGAAATATTTGACAAAAATGTTCAAAATTACCTCCCTTGCAATATGAATATAGAGTAAAATAATATTTGTAAATTATTTTCTTCTTGAAGCATAATTTTGAAATCCGGCACGGTGAATCTACTTGTGTGAAAGGTATTTACAAGTGTGTGTAATTTGATGCATTTCGTATGGCTAGAAGGTAGTGATTTTTTCAGGGTCTATAAACCTTAAGATATGATCTGTGTACAATATAGCAAAATAATGAGGCAAAAGAACACTGCTGACAATGAGGATTTTCTTCTGTTGCTTCCATGTTTTCCCAAGCCCTGTCTATTGGTCGTTTCAAAAGTCATCATCGTTTTAAAAACATGACATATGCATCCCTTTCGAAATTGGATCAGTCTACAGTTTGAACTTTGAGAAAGGGTTACTTGGCCCTCTCCCGAACAGCAATAAATTGGAGAGTAGGGAACGATTTTATCTAATTAACGGTGATGTAATTTCGGACAAACAATAGTATTTCATATGTGCTGTTATAAAATATATTAACTACAGCTTGATTCAAGCCATAGTTATGAGACTTTATAACAACACTGACGGTTTATTAAAACATAACGGTAAACCCATTCTATTTTTAGCACAAAATTATATGCTATTCCAATTTCAAAGATGATACAGATGAGATACTGGATGCTGATGAGGAGAAACTTGTGTAAATTATAGTCTCGTACATATTGAGGCAAAAGAAGAAAATGCTAGTCAATGTTTTCCCAAGTCTTTCTTATTACAGGACATCAAAAGCAGATCTTGTTTGAGATAATGTTAGTTAGTCCTTTCCCACAACAGCTTGAATTTAGACTGATGCAAATCCAAAGCTCTTGAAGATGATAAAATGAATATCGATATACATGTATATAGAATATGTATAAAACATAGCCTACAAAATATTGAGACAGCAGAGGAAAAGCATTTTCCTTTTTTGCCTCAATGTTTCCATAAGTCTTTTCTATTAGGAGATGTATGAGACAGCAGAGGAAAATGCTGGTCAGCAGCATTTTCCTTTTTGCCTCATTATTTTCCCAAGTCTTTTTATTCAAGGATGTCAAAAGCTAATCTTGTTTGAGAAAGGGTAAATCAGGAAAATATTGAGAGCCTTACTTCTTAATTTAGATGGTGGATCCTCATTGGGTATAGATTTTTCTGTCTTTTCTGGCAAGGAGGTAGGTAGATGCTGACTGGCTTTTTCTGAAATATACAAGAGTTGTTAACCCTTTCCCAAACGGCAAAATTCTAAGGCGGTCCAATTTGAAAACTGCTGCAGACGACAAAGTAAATGAACACAAAAGGCCACAATATTTATGTTATAGCCAAGAAAATATTGAGGCAAAAGGAGAAACTGCTAGTTATCAGCAGTTTCTTCTTTTTTCTCAATGTTTTTCTAAGCCATATCTACTAAGGACGTCAAAATCCAGTCTTGTTTGGGAGAGGGTTAATATACAAGGCAGCTCTCCTTAACCCTTTCCCAAACAAGACCTGGTTTTGATGTCCCTCACAGCAGAAAAGGCTTGGGAAAACATTGATGCAAAAGAAGAAAATGCTGATCATCAGCATTTTCTCCTTTTGCCTCAATGTTTTCTGTGCTAAATTATGGACAAATTGTACCTTTAGTAACATCCATTTCATCTTCTGTAACGACTTTCAAAATGGACGACCATAAATTTTTGATCTTTGGGAATAGGTTAACCCATTGCCAAATGGCAATATTTTAGACTTGATCTTTTATGGAAGAAATCATTGTGGGAAATGATGAAATTGCTTGTCACATGCACTTTCTTCATTTTCCACAATATTTAAAAGGTCCAACTCTAAACCTGTTCCTTAACCGTATAATGTATTATAGCGTTCCAATTGAAAATTGCTGTAGACAACAAAATTCATGTTTATAAAGATAGTACATGTATTTGTATATAATATAGCATAGACAATATTGAGACAAAAAGAGAAACTGCTGATTATCAGCATTTTCTTCCATTGCTATAATATTTTCCCAAGCCCGTTTACATAATGGAGGTCAATAACAGGTCATTGATCGAAAACTGTTTAAATGAAAGGTCTTGGCATCAGGTATCCTTGCGCACAAGATATAATAAAAGTAAGGTTAAAAGTTTAAATACAAAAGAATTGACACTAAATGACACAAGGACTGTGATACCCCGCCGCGGCAAATACTCTAACAAAATGTCACCGATAAATGGTTTGATATTGTGAACCTATGTGGGCAAGTAGCTGTAAGCTCAGGGTGTTGTGGTAGTACTGGTATGAAAAACAGGAATCCATGGTTAGGTGCTCCAGCCGCCGCCATATGACCATAGCAGGTGAAAACGGTGTAAAGCCCCAATAAACAATCAAACACTAGGGCTGTGACATTCATTATCTCCCGAGACATAATGTCTCTACTCTCTAAAAGAAGTACATGACTGTGAGATATTGATGCTGAATCTCAATTTCTGAAATTTTTAATATGTGTTTGTGAAACTCAAATAATTTTGCCACTTAACCCTTTCCCAAACAATACATGGTTTTGACATGTGTGATAAAATTAGTTTGGTGAAACATTGAGGCAAAAAAGAAATTGCTGATGATCAGCATTTCCCTTTTTGTCTCAATATTTTCTTTGCTATAGATATTATAGACAAATCCTATCTATTTCAACATCTGTTTTTTATTCTGCAGCAGCTTTGGAATGGCACAACCCTAGAATTTTGTCGTCTGGTAATGGGTTGACCCTCTTCCAAACAAGACCTGGTTGTGACGTCCCTTTTAGAAAAGGCTTGGGAAAACATTGAAACAAAAGAAGAAACTACTGATAACCAGCAGTTTCTCCTTTTGTCTCAATATTTTCTGTGCCATATTTTACACAAATTCTATCTTTAATAACATCCACTTTGGCATTTGTGGCAGTTTTTGAAGTGGATCGCCCTAAAATTTGGTCGTTTGGGAAAGGGTTAAGGAGACAATTCTTATGAGTACCAACAATAGAGATTGATGAACATTAACCCTTTCCCAAACAGCAAAACTTTAGGGTGATCCACTTCAAAAACTACCACAAATGACAAAATGGATGTTATTAAAGAAAAGAGTTGTGTATAATATGGCATAGAAAATAATGAGACAAAAGGAGAAACTGCTGGTCATCAGCAGTTTCTTCTTTTGTCTCAATATTTTCCCAAGTCTTTACTACCAAGGACGTCAAAACCAGGTCTTGTTTGGGAAAGGGTTAAAAGATAAATTCTGACCATGACAGTTACCTCTATGAGCCTGCTGTCGTAAATTTGCATAAGTCTTTTTATTGGCTGGATCTTCCGTTGTTTCCTGCTCTTCTCTTTTTTTCACAAAGTCTGTATATTAAAATAAATGCAATAACAACCAATCTTAAGAACGTTCACGCCTATGTACATCAAAAAGGGCTTTCTCTCAGAAATACATTATATTCAGACATATACTAAACAAATATTTCATGACTTTGTTGCCGGTTGTATTTTTACAATATATCAACTGTACTATAAGTTACAGCGCCACCTAGCAGCATACAGTTAAACCTCATATTTACAACTTTTACGGCCAATTAATGCCAGACAGGGGACCTATTTCAAACCAAAAATAAATACATTGATTAATCTTGCAATTGGCATTTCAATATATGTCTTACAAATGTCCAAAGAAGCATGTATTTTGGACTACGGACATATTCGTAACCCATTACCACACAGTGACTCTTCTTGACTCCCCACAAGAAAATGGCTTTGGAAAACATTGTGGAAGATGAAGAAATTGCTTGTGATAAGCAAATTCTTCATTTCCCACAATATTTTCTACATAAAAAGAACAAAAAATGTAAAATTTCAGTCAATTTAATTGTCGTCTACAACATCTTTCAATTTGGAGGAGTCTAAAAGTTTGCCATTTGGTAATGGGTTAATAGTGAAAGTTTTATTGTTTTAATTTTTTTTTTAAATTGCAAGAAATTCCGATGATCAGCATTTTCTTCTATTCCCTTGTTACTTTTTATTCTTTTACTATAGATTTAACATTTCTGTACCATTAATTTTGTTGTCTTAAACACTTCCATTTTGTACATGTTCTGAGGCATTTTGGATATATGATAAACCCTTACAACACTGGTGTTTAACAGAAAAATAGTCCCCCCTAAAGAAAAAGAAAATGACGAAAAGAAAATAGTGTTTGTGAAACACCAATGTCCCCCGAAATGGCCAATGTTCAGTTTTTGGACAGACAAATGGACACGAGTAAAACAACATACCCCTGATCTTTCGATACGGGGGCATTAAAATTAGACTGGTTGAATGTAAAAGCTTCTGCAGATGATTTTATTTTTCATATCGAATGTAGGATTTCAGAAAATACTGTGGGTAAAGGAGAAAACAAGATATCATGTGTTTGTGAAACATGAATGCCCCTGAAATGGGTATTTTTCTAAAATGTCAAGTTTTTGTGTACAGGGTTGATAAGGGTTAACGGATGACTTTGAGGAAGGTCATATTGCATGGAACAGATAGATATCATTGAAACAAAGTTACATACCAATTTTGAGCTTTGTATGCCCCATAATTTTGGAGAAAAGGCCAATGTTAATTTTTCACGTTAAGTTTTTAGACAGACAGATGGATGGACACACAGACAGAAGAACAGACAAGAGTAAAACAATATGCCCGATCATCGATACAGTAACATAAAAATGCTGGATGTCAGCATTTTCTTTTAATACCTCCAGGGCTATCCCAAGCACATTAAATCCGGAATGACAACAGGAGCCGTATTAGACGGATTAAGCGCCCCGAATAAGTGTTTGTCACAAAATGAAAACTATCATACATTAAGCCCCCTTTTCCCATGACGTATTTTTGTACACACATTATTTTTAGAATATGGGCTTGAACATCTCAATTATCACTTAAGCACAAAATTTAATTAAATTCTGCCCCTTAGAAGAAGAGAAATTAGAGGAAAACTAATTTCTACATTAAGGCTGCATTTCCGTGACGCAGCCTAAAATTGAGAAACGGAGACAAAGGTCTCTAGGGATTATCCCAGGGAGTTCACATGTGAAGTTTCATTGTATTTGGTTCAAGGGTTGCTGAGATATGGCTGAGGACGAACAGACAGCCAGGCGACTATTTGCTCCCCTGAAATTTTTTCGGGTAGCAAAATAACCATTTGAGAAAGGGTTGAATGGGAAAGTTTTACAAAAAATGGTCATTATATAGTTTTGAAAATGCATTAATTGTGGCCTTCAACTTTGAAAGATAAAATTGTGGGTAAAATGTGGGTTGATCACCTTATGTATTTAGAATGACAATTTACACATGAAAACCTACCAAAACTATCAACAGTTGGCCTGAATCTGTCATCTAGACCAGCTGACTGGTTACTACCATCTGGATTAAAGATGGCTGTATCACCTTATGTATTTAGAATGACAATTTACTCATGAAAACCTACCAAAACTATCAACAGTTGGCCTGAATCTGTCATCTAGACCAGCTGACTGGTTACTACCATCTGGATTAAAGATGGCTGTATCACCTTATGTATTTAGAATGACAATTTACTCATGAAAACCTACCAAAACTATCAACAGTTGGCCTGAATCTGTCATCTAGACCAGCTGACTGGTTACTTCCATCTGGGTTAAAGATGGCTGTATCACCTTATGTATTTAGAATGACAATTAACTCATGAAAACCTACCAAAACTATCAACAGTTGGTCTGAATCTGTCATCTAGACCAGCTGACTGGTTATTACCATCTAGGTTAAAGATGGCTGTATCACCTTATGTATTTAGAATGACAATTTACTCATGAAAACCTACCAAAACTATCAACAGTTGGCCTGAATCTGTCATCTAGACCAGCTGACTGGTTACTACCATCTGGGTTAAATGCGGGTTGATGAGCAGATTGATCTGGTCCACCCTGTACTGTTGCTCCAGACGCTTCTAATCTGGCTCGGGCTGTTTGCAGCTCTCGTCTAGAGGAGAGGAAAAATTGTGATAACCCTTTCCCAAGCGACAAAACAGTAAGGCTGTCCAATTTGAAAGCTGTTGAAGACAACAAAGTAAATGATCACAAAATGCCAAAATGTTTATGTTATAGCCAAAAAAATATTGAGGCAAAAGGAGAAACTGCTGGTTATCAGCAGTTTCTTCTTTTGTCTCAATGTTTTCCCAAGTCTTCTCTGTTAGGGACGTCAAAACCAGGTCTTGTTTGGCAGAGGGTTAAATTAAACCCTATAGCAAAGAGAAAGTTTATGATCAAGTTAGATTAACCATTTTGAAAACAGCAATTGCAAGTAGCAAGCAATTTCTATCAATAAATACCAAACAAGAGGACACTTATTAGAGCTGACACGGGTACACAATTTGTTTTTAACCCGTTACCAAATGGCAAAAATTTCAACTTTTCCAAATTCAAAGATGTTGCAGACGACAACTAAACAAGAATGAAAAGTACATTTCATATTCATTTAGTATGGAAAATATTGTGGGGAATGAAGAAATTGCTTGTCACAAGCAATTTCTTCATTTTCCACAATGTTTTCCATAGCCAGTTTCTTGTGGGGGGTCAAAAGGCGTCACTGTAATGTAATGGGTTTTAAGTAACCCGTTTGAAAATACATAACAGTACCCATAAAAATAGTTTATTCTTTATTTCATGACTTTTTCCCTTAGTTACATTATTCTATCATAAACATGTAGAAGAAATCTACCATTTAATAGGAACATACAGGCGATTTAATTCCATGAATTTGCCTGCATGTTCCTACATGTGGATTTCTTAAGAAATCAAATGGAAATGTTTTGCACAATGTTTTTGTAAGTGTATGAGTTGTTGTGACTGTCTAGTTGATGTGTTTAACCCTTTCCCAAACAAGACCTGGCTTTGACGCCCCTAGGAAAATAGTTTGGAGAAAACATTGAGACAAAATAAGAAAAAGCTGATAATCAGCATTTTCTTCTTTTGTTTCAATGTTTTCCAAAGCCTATTTCCATAGGGACGTCAAAACCAGGTATTGTTTGCGAAACGGTTAATCATATCTATCATAACAAGTTAAAGGTGTAAACTGGTAATCCTGTAAAAGCCTTGTCACATACGATTCTGTGTCCATATCGCGTTCATATCACATCCAAAATTATACTGCATAATAATCTCAACTCAATTTTTTTCAAAAATCATTTTTTTACATTTTTCACTCTCTAATCAACTGCTTCACACGTGGAAAAAATATTTTGTAAAAATTATTGTGGGAAAAGGACAAAAATCAACAGTGACACAAGTGTCGTAACTCAA
The DNA here is from genome assembly GCA_963680895.1 of Fragum sueziense. Taxonomy (NCBI): domain Eukaryota; kingdom Metazoa; phylum Mollusca; class Bivalvia; order Cardiida; family Cardiidae; genus Fragum; species Fragum sueziense. Next base: position 42,893,525 of record OY804596.1, on the reverse strand, counting down.
ATTGTGCAATTTTCTTTTATGCAAAACTGTCGTAACTTGAGTTAAGTACAGTTTTGCATGGAATAATTCCTTAGAATTTTATAAGATTCTTAGTGCAATACTGTACCTAACTCACATTTTTCTTCATATAAGATAGATGACTGAACAAATATAATGACTTCAGTATTACAAATTGGTTAAAAAAATTAATTTGGCTTCCAATCTTTGACCACCAAGTGTTAAAACTTTCCTAAATTGTAAACCAAGAACATACTGTTGTATTTAACTCTTTCGCTGCCAATGTCGCCTTTTGGCGACCTATTACGAGACTGCCAATGTCGCCTTTTGGCGATTTCAAAACAATAGCTTAATTAGGTCATTCAAGGTCAAGGTCAGGGTCATCTGATCAAACTGCCTGATAAAAAGTATGTTATTTAACAAAATAGTTTATGTGCAATCATTCCTGAGGGTTTCAGGTTAAAATTCATCAAATAATAATTTTACTATATTATAAACTGATAAGCCCTGTTATGAAGTTTAAATAAAATTGGCACTGGAAATAGCATAATTCCAGGAAATTTGGCAGCGAAAGAGTTAAAGCAATTGGGTAGTTCGCAATGCAAAATCAAACAGAAATGTACAGCTAATGATATTATTTTGAATGCAGGACATATTTTCACCTTCTAATTATTTGTTTTTTCAATGTGACAAAAATGGACAAATCAATGTTTTAGACTTTGCGTCTCTGTCCAATGTGCAATGAATGCATTTGCTTATTTTGATTAATTGAATGGTGTTTAACAACTGAACTATATAATAGTATATCAGGATAATTGCAGCAGATGGAGCACCTGACCATGGTTTCCTGTTGTTTCTCTCTGTCATTTAGATATTATCGTCAACTAAAGAATTTTATGCCATCCCAATTTTATTACATCCCACTCAACAGCTAAGGTCATATGGAGACGGGACCTCGGCTCATATGATAAAAGTGCTATATAAGTTTGGTATTTAATAATAATAATAATAATAATAATAATAATAATAATAATAATAATAATAATAATAATAATAATAATAATAATAATAATAATAATAATAATAATAATAATAATAATAATAATAATAAATTGTCTGATTTTTAATGTTGTCTAAATCACTGTGACTTCAGCTAGCTAGCAAACCAATCAGGGTAATTATATTGCTGCAAACCAGTGTAACGCCTACCAACTTTGTACAGGTCAAAAACCAATTTGTTTTGCTGATCTTGCAGTCTTTCTAGATTTCTTTCTAATACTTTTTAAGCTTCTAGCCTCCACAAAGGTGCTGTCCCTCACTTTGATTCATGCACCATGTCATGGAGATTCAAGGACTCCTTTAACCCACTCAACACAATATTCAATAGCTTTTCAATGCTAAATGTCAAATGTCAGGAAGGATGTGTGCTATTAGCACTTACTGTTAAGATTACATATCAAGTCTAACTACTTGGCAGAATGGTATGGAGGCAGAGGCATGAGGGTCAACATGAGGAAGACAGATCTCATTGTAATTGGTTCTGGACTTGATCTACTTTGTGACTCTAGTACATTTCTTTGTGCTGAATGCTGAAGTGGTGTAGGGATAAACTCTTTCTTTAGTTCAATGTGTTAGATTTGGGTACACAAGAAGTACTCTAGAATCAGGATGAGATTTGTCAATGACCCAAACTTTTTATGCCCAAGATGCTGTGGTACTGCATGCCAAATTGACCAGTTACCCTTGTGGTGGTTGATGATACTCAACTGGAGGTAGAGCCCAGTTTCTGCTACCTGGAAGACAAATTGAGTGCTGGAGGAAGTTGTGAATTATGAAATAATAACAAGTTTAGTGGTCTTTATTGCCAATAAAACCCGATGTGCGACGGACTACATGAGTAGGTAAAAACCGAGGCGCACAGCGCCGAGGTATTTGCCTTAACATGTAGTCCAGAGCACAGAGGTTTTTATTGGCAATAAAGACCGCTAAACTTGTTATTATCTCCATTATAACACTCTAAATAACAAAAACGCACATCAGAAATGTGTTTTTTTGTGAAAATTCTGCCATGAACTAGTTTTCGTCGTAGGAAACGCACTGTCGGTTAAGTGACGTCATTTGACGTTACCTTGACGCCACGTGACGTTTTGGCGCATACACAAAGCATAATTACATAGGGTTTTTATTGCAAATAAAACCCGATGAAGTTCTTCTTTCGCTATATATGGATTTTACGGAAAAGTGTTATAATTCACCATCACCATCCGATGTATTACCACCTGGGGAAAGTTCAGGTACCTCCATTGTCTTTTGATATCCAGGCATGTCTTCCTTGTGGCTCAACCGCCACGATATGACCTTAGTATTTGAAAGAAGCATTTAACCCCAATCAATCCTCCTTGGCCAAGGAAGGTTCTTTGATGCCCATTCTTCCATTCGTCATAGTGATGAGACTTTGGGCACCTAATGCTTTGGATCGCAACACCTCAATTGAAATAACAGAGCTATGATCTGGTGGATCTGTTGTGTCAGACCCCAGGATGGCAAATTGATGGAAGCTTCATGTTAGAGGCTTAGAATCCAAGAAGTGACGGTCTCTTCAACATTATGCACAAGGCATCTTAGATGGTAAGGACATGTCTGAATTGCAAATGATTACATTAATTTCATAATGGGAATGGATATAGTAGGAGCTAGAAGCTGCAGAAAACCAAGAAAGATCTGGATTGACAGTGTCCAACTATACTAAGTTCCAAAAGAAAGCGTGCACGTTTACTTTTTGCTTTAAGCTTAATTTTCACAAATTATATGGTAATCCAAGGAGAAAAACTGATGCCATATTTCAGATTAGACTTTAACAAAAATATTCCTCAAAACAGGTACCAATATATAACTTAACATTGACCATTTCTGGGGCATTAGTGTTTCACACATGATAACATCTTCTTTTTCTGTGCTATTTCCTGTAGTTCAGGGGGCTACTTTAGCGCAATGCTTTTGATAAGGTTTCACTGTTATGTGCCAGTTGCAATAGATCAACATCTGCTAAAGGTATCATCTCTAAACTTTGCATTAGCATTGTATGCTGCATAATTATGATATATTTCGCAAAGTCTTATAATTCTAAATTTAAGGCATTCAGACTGTTATCCCTCTTGATGAATACTTAACATGCAAGTTTCTCTATCTCTAAGCACCAATACATTTGCTTTCCTACTTCCACATAGACTTATTTCCAGAAGATATGCTGTAAGACAAAGTCCTTCTACTCTGACACAATCAGACTAATGTCCTTTTGGTAAACTTTTTATGTTTCCTTTCATTTGAAATAGCAATGGTTGTTCTTCTCTGATATCTCTCATTATGTCTCCAATTTCCTTTAATAAGAGCAAATAATACATTTGTGCTGTTCTGTACCACATTCTGTGACAAATTAACCCTTTTCCGAATGGTAAACAAGAGTTGTCCGCGGACAACATAGCTCGCCTATACGAAAGCTTGTCGTAAAAAAAGGAGTCCAAGGTCAAAGATGAAGGTCACTAGGTCAAAGGCCATGGCATGAGGTATCCATATGTGAAATATGACAGCTCTATCTGTTACAGTGCGTGATATATAGGCCAGATTAAAAATTTTATTAAAAGTAGGTCAAACTCCAAGGTCAATAGGTCAAAGGTCATGGTCCAAAATGGAAGATCTTGGCAGGAAGTATCCATGTGTGAAATATCAAGGCTGTATCTAATAGTGCCTGAGATATAGACCAGGTTAAAGTTTTTCAAAAGAAGGTCAAACTCCAAGGTCACTAGGTCAAAGGTCATGGTCCCAATTAAAAGGTGTTGTCCAGATGTATCTATATATGAAATATCAAGGCTGTATCTAATAGCAGTGATATTGTTACAAATTTATGCAGAAGAGTCCTGGGACCCACTTGTTCCCAAAACAATGAGTCCAATATTGAAACATAACAGTCTATAAAAGACAACGTCGATTACACATTGAAAATGTTAGCATTCTGGGACTCACTGAATATTTTTCAATGAGTCCTGAGAAAAAAATGTGAGTCAGGGACTCGGGACTCGCAGGTAACAAAATCCCTGTAATAGTGCCTGAGATATAGACCAGGTAAAGTTTTTGAAGACGCAACACTGATGCTGGGTGTGATGTCAGGCTGTGACATTAGCTCCCAGGACTTATTAAGTCCTGGCTCCTAAAAATTAAGGTTGTCAATATTATAAATTCTGCAGACAGCAAAATGGGTATGAATAAAAATAGGATTTGTACTTAATGATTATAACATAAAAAATACATGTATTGAGAAAATAGGAGAAAAAGCTGGTCATCAGTATTTTCTTTTGTTTCCCAAAACATTCAATATTAGGAATGTCAAAATCTGGTCTTGTCTTGGAAAGGGTTAAACAATTTTTATCTTGTTTTCTATGTAACTTTGCAAGAAAAGAAGTATTTTGTTACCTAAAGACAAAAGAAAATTGAGTTGAGACAGTGTTGCACAAAGAAATGGAATCAAAGTTTAACATTTTTTAGATGGAAAACTGTCTCAAGTCAAGTTGGTACAGTTTTGCATACAATTTTTTGTTGATTCTCTAGAATTTCAGAGGGCATACTGTCTCAAGTCAGAATTTTTACAAAATCATCTTTTTACAATGTTATTAGTAAGACCTTTATAACTCACATAAAAACTTGGGTAATTGTCCCTTGATTCATTAAAACAATGTTTATTCAACAAGTCCATGTGAAAAAATAAACAGTTTTTTGCTTCTCCTGTAAATTTTACAAAAAGTGAGTTGAGACAGTTTTGCACTGAGCCCTCTATATGTCCTCTGTTTTAGACATGCTTCCGCCATGATGTGGATGTGGAATGGTATATGTGACGGGTGATTATACGGTGATTAAATTGTACCCAGGAGCTGGTAGTTTGCACCCAATTTGTGGGTACTCCGGTACTTATTTCAGTCCTACCTCTGATGGTCCTGTAGTGCTAATTTGAATATCCTTAACCATTTCACTTTGGTAGAATCTTTTACTGATTTTGAAAGACTCTCAGCAAAGAATCACTCCCGAGGAGTTGCTTGGAGATTAACCAATCATTTTAAATGAGAACACTTCTTACTTTAAAAACATTTTTGTCATGCCAAGGCCGCCATATTCTTAGAAGGAATCAAAATTTGGTACAACTTGATATAAGACAAATTTCTGTCACCTTTTAACCTTTTTGGCCCATTGGCTTGAATTTTTTTTTATAGATTATGGACGACAGACAGTAAGCAAATGAAAAATATCTATAGCTAGAAAAGAAAAAGTTCATAAAATTGAATCATCTTCATCTTCTACAACAATTTCATAAAGTTTGGACCAGTCTATAAGTTTGTTTGAAAGCAGGTTAAGAAGATTTTTGAAATATTGACAGGCAGCAATGTTTGGTCTATTTGACTTACTGTTTCATATACTCCATCATCTGAGCTGGCGTCATATTTCTAGTCTGGGCATACACACCGTCCGGGTATTTCTCTTTAAGCTGTCTCTGTACCTCACTTACAGTCGACATTTTGCTGATAATAAATGCACCAAACATGGCTCCTACAACAAAAAGACAGATAATATCATTTGGTCTATTTGACAATTACTGTTTCATATATATTCTATCCTATATGCTGAGCGCATTCTTTACATTGAGATATCTTGAGATTTCTTAAGTTAAAGATATTTCAATCTAAAGCACTCTTTAGAGCTAGATTTTTTAGCCACTCAATGGGAGGCACTATATCTCTATACTTCTTGTGGAACCCCTTGATCAATTCTGTAGAAACAATATAAGAGAGAATTGACAGAGTCTTTCTAAATCCTACATAACTAAATACCCTTAGATCATTTGTATGAAGTATGGAAGATTTGGAAAACTTTGGTCAGAAAGAACATTTCTCGCAATGCAACCTCTTGTGGCATTTTGTTCTGCTCTTGAATAACATCAATACTATACCATGGATTCTTGTCAATTTTCTCACCAGTACTACTTCAACACCCTTTCCAAGCCTCCTGCTGCTGCTCACCCACAAAGATTTACAACAACCCAACAATTGGTGGGAGACAAATGTTAGAAAGGAAGTTTGCTGCAGATCGAAATCTGGACCTCATGAGTGAGAGTCTGATGTGCTATAACCCTTTCCCGAACCACAAATATTTTAGGATTGTCCAAATAAAAAGCTGCTGAAGACAGCAAAATGGATGTTGATTATGATTAAATTCATGTATGATATAGCATAGAAAACATTGAGACAAAAGGAGAAACTGCTGGTTATCAGCAGTTTCTTCTTTTGTGTCAATGTTTACCCAAGCCATATCTATTTAGGATGTCAAGACCAGGTCTTGTTTGGGAAAGGGTTTATTACTGGGCTAGGACCGCTGCAATATGGTGCAGGATTTGAGCTCCATAGAAATTTCTGACTCACCCCCATAGTAAAGGCCTGGCCTTCCAGTCTTAATAATCCCTGAAAAAGAATAAACATGGTTTAAGGTAGTCTACCCTTAACCAATTACCACACAGTCACTCTTTTTGACTCATAATTACAGGATAATGGCTTTGGAAAATATTGTGGTAAATGAAGAAATTGCTTGTGACAAGCAATTTCTTCATTTTCCACAATGTTTTCTACCGAAAGAGACCAAAACATAAAAAACAAGAGGGCCATTGGCCCTGAAGCGCTCACCTGATATAATATAACTTTTTGTATACCAATTTTCAGGTTGATTGGACAAAAAATGTGACCTCTAGGGTGCACACAAGGTTTAACTAAGATTTGACCTCGTGACCTAGAATTGATCAAGACAATCATTCTGATCAATTTTACAAAGGTTTTACCTTATGACCTAGTTTATGACCCCAGATGACCCAATTTCGATCTTGTCCGAGAATTGATCAAGACAATCATTCTGATCAATTTTCAGGTTGATTGGGCAAAAAATGTGGCCTCTAGAGTGCACACAAGGCTTTTCTAAGATTTGACCCTGTGGCCTAGTTTTTGACCCCAGATGACCCAATTTCAAAGTTGTCCGAGATTTCAACAAAACAATCATTCTGAGCAAATTCCAGGTTGATTGGGCAAAAAATGTGGCCTCTAGTGTGCACACAAGGTTTTTCTAAGATTTGACCCCGTGACCTAGTTTTTGACCCCAGATGACCCAATTTCGAACTTGTCTGAGATTTTATCAAGACCATTATTCTGATCATTTTTCCGGTTGATTGGGCAGAAAATGTGGCCTCTAGAGTGCACATAAGGTTTTTCTAAGATTTGACCCCGTGACCTAGTTTTTGACCCCAGATGACCCAATTTCAAACTTGTTCAAAATTTTATCAAGACAATCATTCTGAGCAAATTTCAGGTTGATTGGTCAAAAAATGTGGCCTCTACAGTGCACACAAGGTTTTTCTAAGATTTGACCCCGTGACCTAGTTTTTGACCCCAGATGACCCAATTTCGAACTTGTCCGAGATTTCATCAAGACAATCATTCTGAGCAAATTTCAGGTTGATTGGGCAAAAAATGTGGCCTCTAGAGTGCACACAAGGTTTTTCTAAGATTTGACCCCGTGATCTAGTTTTTGACCCAAGATGACCCAATTTCATACTTGTCCGAGATTTTATCAAGACAATCATTCTGAGCAAATTTCAGATTGATTGGGCAAAAAATGTGGCCTCTAGAGTGCACACAAGGTTTTTCTAAGATTTGACCCCGTGACCTAGTTTTTGACCCCAGTTGACCCAATTTCGAACTTGTCCGAGATTTCATCAAGACAATCATTCTGAGCAAATTTCAGGTTGATTGGGCAAAAAATGTGGCCTCTAGAGTGCACACAAGCCAAAGGTTGACGGACGCAGCAGTGTTTATTCTGGGGCGCGGGATTGCGGGATTCCCCCACTTTTCTGACAAATCCCCCACATTTTTCATCTCCAAGCGGGACAAATCCCGCAAATGAAATACTCTTGGTACTTTGATCACATATTGCCGTAAACGTCAATAAAACAAAATTCAAAGCAATATTAATCTTAAAGTCTCGAATATCGCTAGAGATATGTTACAAAGTATTCAATTTTGCTTGGAAAAGTAAATCTACTGCACCATTCATTGTTTTAAGAAAATGATTGGTGTTTAGAAAAGTCATTCTAAGCCAGTCTATAGTAATGGCGGCCATCGGCGATCTAGAACTGTCAAAAATGCTATTTCTTCTGAAGAAAATATAAAAGTAGAACAATAGTAAATGCTCATGAGAAATTCTGAATTTGTGATCTAAATATCATTTCCTTTTGTTTAAAAATAAGGTCCAACACTTTGTTTTGAGAGAAAGAAACATAATTGTTTCTCTACATTCGTCCCCAAAACAGTTCAACCACAAATTAAATTTTATTATTTTACTCCCAAGTTCCTGAACCAATTGAAGAAAATATTTTATGAATCAACTAAGAATGTTAAGAAATGTAAATTGAATATTTAAAAATTGATTAATGGAGGATCAAAATACCATACAAAAACATATTTTACTTAAAATTAGTCACTTTTTATAACTATTATATTGTAATGCCCCCATAAATTTTCAAAATCCCCCACATTTTTTGGAGAGGTGGGGGCAGATCCCCCACTTTATTCAAATCCTAGAATAAACACTGACGCAGGACGACGGATGACGGACACAGCGGTATCACAATACCTCACCATGAGCACTATCGTGCTCAGGTGAGCTAACTAGAAGACCTGAAGGTCTTGAGTCGCTCCACAGGCCTGAATTTCATGTAATATTTAATTCAAGTTTTGATTAGATTGTTCAATGCTTGTGTTTCATACAGCAAAAAGAAAGTTAAAAAACTAAATTGTTCAAAATGTTTGGTTCTTGAAGCAAAGAAAATAAAACTTTATGTTTGCCATTTGAGAAAGGGTAAAAGGAAATGGTAGAACATTCCAGCTTAGGATGATACTAGCAATTGAAATTTTCCTTCTTCCAAACAGATCTAAATTAACAGACCATTGATTACCCCAAAATATTTCATATTTCTAAAAATAGATTTAGTGCTAAAAATAGATTCAGGGAAATACCCTTTTCCAAAATTAATGAAACCTGAATTTCTTGTAATATCAAGTTCAAGTTTTGACAAGATGTTTCAATACTTCTTGCTCTTAAAGCAATTACAAAGTAACTAGAAAGCTGAAAAGCATTCATATAAGATCAATTGGTTACCAAGCTTTGTCTTTATTAGAGTGAGTTTGGCTGTTGGAGTGAAAACGAAGTCACAATTAGCAATTTTGCCAAATTGAAAGGCATATAACTGAGGATTTTGCATTCCTATCTGGCTAAGAATCACACTAAAGCAAGATCTTAACTTCAACTATATCTTGTTTAAGTTTTGACCTGATTGTTCAATATTTGTGGATGTAAAGAGTGTAAAAAGTCGAAAACAGCAATTTTGCCAAATTCAAGGGCAGATATATCATGATTTAAGATTCCTATGAAGCTGAAAATTATACACATGCAAGATCTTATGGCCAGTAAGATAACATGAAAGTTTTGTGTTGATTGGTAGATATTTATGGTTGTTTGAGTAAAAATAAGGTAAAAAATGGTAATTTTGCGAATTTCAAGGGCACACAACTCAAGATGTAATATTCAGATCAAGCTGAAAATTGCACCCAGGCAAGATCTTATCAGCACCAACATTCTCTTGATTGATAAATTTTTGTAGTGGCTAGAGTGAAAATAAAGTCAAAACAGCCATTTTTTAGTTCAAGGGCAGATAACTCCAGACTTTCTGGTTCAATCAAAATCAATTGAAGGAATCTGATAGAGGACCACCTAAGGATCATTCCTGTGAAGTTTGATTGAAATCCATCAAGTAGTTTCTGAGGAGAAGATTTTTTAAGGACAGATCCTCCATTTATTTCCCACGGTAAGATTTTTTTTATTTTTTCTGTACTGATATTTAAATATATGAGCAGTAAAAAAATGACTTAAAAACTATAGGTCACCAAGCGAATTAAAAAGCTATTGAATTTCAAGGGAGACTACTCTCGTCTAAAATTGTAAAAATGAGGTGTCACTTAAAGACGATCGCGGGATTTAAATTCCTCTGATAGGATTTTTTAATTTTTTGATATTTTGTAGATTAAAGTATGCCGATTTCAAAAATGAAAAGAAAAAAAGGGGTCGTCGAATCAGATTTTCTGCAAAACGTCATAGAAAGACATAGGTATTGAGCAGAATTTTGCCCGATATTTACGCGGATTTTCATTTCTGGGTATTGACATAAAACTATAAAACAACGGAATCTACGTGTATAGTTCAATTCAATTTTTAGTTTAATTTCAAAGATTTGAAGTAGTTTGCACTGAATATAATACATAATTGTCGATTGAAAGGTAAAAATTAGGAATTTTATCGTATTTTCCTCCCTTGAGTCAAATCTGACTTATCTAAAATTCCCTCGAATATTTTCAAAATATATTACTTTTTTCAAATTCCGAAAAAACGTTCTGATACAAAATTTTATTTTTTCTATATTTTGTAGATTATTATATGTTCGTTTGATATTGCTATAAAAAACATATGGTCATCGTGCTACTTTTTTTGAAAATTCGCAAAATTCTAGACCACCCTGCATTGACAAAACGGGGAAAATCAATTCAGAGGGGAGTTCATTCCATATAAATTTTATTTTTTTTCTATCTAAATAGAAATTGTTTAACACGAAATGGCATATCAATTTATCAATGGCTATTTTTTTAACCTTAAGCCTGCAATTGATTAAAATTTGCAAAATTGCGGTTATTCTCTAAGTGTCCTAGTAACCGAACAGCACTAATTACCGACAGTATTTCGTTTTGTCCTTGTGTCACCTTAATATTCCGTTCCCCAAAAAGGGATTATTGACTATTATGATTTATAAAAGATGAATAAAAAATCTACCAAATGAAAATGCTTGCATTCTAATTTATTCCGCGTCAATAATTCTTATAGTAAAAATGTGTTATTTTATGTAAAAAAAGGTGAAAATTGGGAAAATGCTATTCTTTTTAATCAATCACTTTTTTAAAACTAGAAGACCTGAAGGTCTTGAGTCGCTCCACAGGCCTGAATTTCATGTAATATTTCATCCAAGTTTTGATTAGATTGTTCAATGCTTGTGTTTCATAAAGCAAAAAGAAAGTTACAAAACTAGATTGTTCAAAATGTTTGGTTCTTGAAGCAAAGAAAGTAAAATTATATGTTTGCCATTTGAGAAAGGGTAAAAGGAAATGGTAGAACATTCCAGCTTAGGATGATACTACCAATTAAAATTTTCCATCTTCCAAACAGATCTAAATTAACAGACCATTGATTACTCCAAAATATTTCATATTTCTAAAAATAGATCTTGGGCTAAAAATAGATTCGGGAAATACCATATTCCAAAATTAATGCAAATGGCTGATGAAACCTGAATTTCTTGTAATATCAAGTCCAAGTTTAGACTAAATTTTTCAATACTTGTTGCTCTTAAAGCAATTACAAAGTAACTAGAAAGCTGAAAATACATTCATATAAGATCAATTGGTTACCAAGCTTTGTCTTTATTAAAGTGAGTTTGGCTGTTAGAGTGAAAAAAGTCACAATTAGCAATTTTGTCAAATTGAAAGGCATATAACTGAGGATTTTATATTTCAATCTAGCTAAGAATCACACTAAAGCAAGATCTTAACTTCACCTACATCTTGTATAAGTTTTGACCTGATTGTTCAATATTTGTAGATGTAAAGAGTGTAAAATCAAAGTCGAAAACAGCAATTTTGTCAAATTCAAGGGCAGAAAAAATCATGATTTAAGATTCCTATGAAGCTGAAAATTACACACATGCAAGATCTTATGGCAAGTAAGATTACATGAAAGTTTCGTGTTGATTGGTGGATATTTATGGTTGTTTGAGTAAAAATAAGGTCAAAAATGGTAATTTTGCCAATTTCAAGGGCACATAACTCAAGACATAATATCCAGATCAAGCTGAAAATTGCACTAAGGCAAGATCTTATCAGAACCAACATTCTGACCAAGTTTTGTCTTGATTGATAAATATTTGTACTGGCTAGAGTGAAAACAAAGTCAAAACAGCCATTTTTTAATTCAAGGGCAGATAACTCCAGACTTTCTGGTTCAATCAGAATTAATTTTAGGAATCTGATAGAGGACCACAGAGGGATCATTCCTGTGAAGTTTGATTGAAATCCATCCAGTAGTTTCTGAGAAGAAGATTTTTAAAGAAAAAGTTGACGACCGGACGGACGGACGGACGCACGGACGGACGCACGCACGACGGACACAGCGCCATGACAATAGCCCGCTGGCCTGAAGGCCAGTGGAGCTAAAAATTATATTGACTTGAAATTGTTGTCTGCATCACCTTTGAATTTTTAACAGTCCAAAATTTTGCCGTTTGGTAATGGGTTAATTAGATTGGCACAACATCAGAATAACTACTGTCATCTGAATTATTCCGGCAACACCGAAAATATTCGCCAGTACTACCACAATATCAATCCAGAGACTCCATCTGCTCTCTCACATAGATGAATGACACCAATAGGTGAGAAACGAGAGAATTTTGTCAAACGCTAGAATGGGAATTGGCCGAGCCGGGGTTGGAACTCACTTCCCCCTGGATTGATAGACGCTGACATTACCGACTGAGCTATCGGGACTCTGCGACAAATTTTTGGGTTGGTTTAATTTGGAAGCTGCTGCAAACAACAAAATGGATTTTGATAATGATGGGATATTTGTAAAACATAGCACATAAAATATTGAGACAAAGGAGAAAATACTGGTTATCAGCATTTTCGTCTTTTGACTCCATGATCTCCCAATAAATATTCAATACAGACTACGAAACCAGGTCATGTTTGGGAGAGGGTTAAACTCAAGTGATCTGGGTTTTACACAAGAGTTACCCACAGATAACATAGCTCGCCCTCTTTTCCCCTTATGGTTTTTATGCAGAATTCTCACATTTTAATACAGTCGAAACTCGTGTCGACATCGGATGAGTCAATTTTTCTCCTTAGTCGAAGTGTTTTCAAAGTCCCAACTTAGTCCTTTCTTTATTTCATATAAATTTCGACGTTTGTGTCGAGTTGGGAAAATCATCAACTTCGGATGAGTCAATTTTTTTGCTGTTGGGTACAAAAATTTCACCTCAAAATTACATGTTCAGCTCGTTAAATGATAAGCAAAGTCATTTTGTCTATGCTGACAAACCCGCAATTGAGGGGATTAACACATTTTCGAACAATAGGGATTAAAATCTTGATCAAAAGGAGTGAAAACTTGGCTGATACTATTCTGCTGTCAGTTCACTAGATTTAACAAACCGTGAAATATACACACAAAAGAAATTCTCTTTGCAGATGACACTTGCTTTGCAGACGAGGCTTGTAACACAAATTTTGTCAACAACAGTAATCTATTAGCTTCTGTTTTCATTTTACTCAAAATACTTCAACAGCGTACAATAATTACTCGTTCATGGGTACATAATTATATGACCCTACCTTCCCAAAGAGGTATCCAGATCGCAATATTAGCCATACCCCGACTTCCGCCGAATACTTCAAAAACTAGAACTGTCGCAAAGCGGACAAATACCCCCCACTAGCGCGTTGACACTGAAAAAGTGCTAATGTTCAAAGTGGCATAACTCTGGAAATACTGCCTGGATCAAGATGAAAATTGCAGGTGCACAACTTCATATGATAGGAAACAACCTGCTAAAATTTCAGCAAAATCGGTCAAAAACTGTGGGAGGAGAAGAGGACACAAAATTATGTCCACGGACGGACGGACGGACGGACGGACAGACGGACGGACAGACGGACGGACAGACGGACAGACGGACAACCTGAATCCAGTATACCCCCCCATAACTTTGCTGTGGGGGGGTATAAAAAAACTTTCGGTTTTTGATGGCTGATGTTTGTGTCGAACTTCAGATAAGTCGAGGTATTTTCAGTAGCCCATAAAGGTCGACACAACGAGTTTCGACTGTATACAAGAATACATTATTCAGTGTTCTCCCCAGGCCAATAAGCTGTATTGGCCCCACTACAGCTTCATGTAAACCAGGGGATTGCCACTACAGCTTCAAAAGTACCCAACAGCTTAATTTCATCAAAATGGTTACCAAAAAGAGAGTTTTGAGGTATTTCATTAAAAAAAAAACCTGGTAAATAATGCTTTCTTATGAACGAAAATGTAATAATTCTGTATAAAAACATTATGGGGAAAGAAGAAATTGCTCAAATTGAGCAATTTCTTCTTTTCCCATTATGTTTTGATTCATATTTATTTGCATGAACACAATGCATTTCAAGGTTTGTCCATACTTATAATTTGCCACTACAGCTTCAAATTATTCTGCGGAGAACCCTGGGCATTACATAGATTTACATGAAGCTGTAGTGGGGCCCATACAGCTTATTGGGCTGGGGAGAACACTGATGAAAGTATTCACTCACCTTTTGCTATAAGGTACCTTACACCCAGAAATGATCCAATTCCCATTGGAAGGACTGAAAACAAACAAAACGGATGGAGCAAAAATAATAACATATGAAACTTAACCATTTCCTACTCAAGTACTATTTTTTTTAATCTCTTTTTAATAATTGAAAATCTTAATAATTTTAACAAATTGTTAAGTTTCACCCCATTTAACACAATTTTAAACTCATCTCAGAAACACTCAGGTTTGACCAACACAATCATTTTGACTAATTTTCAATTTAAATGGTAAAAGATGTAGCCTCTATAGTGAATACATTTTTTTCCCAAGATTTGATCTCAGTGTTGGTAATCACATGATTTCAATTTGGATTCATCACACGGAAAAATGGCGTCCATTGGCCTGAGTTGGTGGAAACGCCATTTTTCCGTGTGATGTATCCAAAAGTGAAATCACGTGATTACCAACACTGTGATCTATTGACCTTGATTATGGACCAATCAAAATTGAACAAGAGAACTTTGTCAAACATGTTTGCCTCCTAAAGGGCCAGAGTTTTTTGAATAAATACTTTTTCAGGTATGCTTCGTACATGGTTTGGTCTACAGACCATCCGACCGACTGACACTTGCAAGACAATATATCCCCCATTTTCTTCCAAAGGGGACATAATAATCAAGCAACCAGGGAGTTCTAACACTGAAGGGGGTTCATTAGAACCCCTAACCAACCCTTGAACCCCTCTGAATCTGTAATTGTGCAGAATCTTTCAAATAGGAACAGTTTAAAATTTTGCTGTTTGGGAAATTTCCAAAACAACTTAATGTTAGGGTTTATCAAATTGGAAGCTGCAGCAAAATGACAAATGGACATTGATTAAGTTAGGATTGGTGCATATTATACTAGATCTACAGAAAATATCCAGCATAAGGATAAAATGCTTGTTATAAGCATTTTCTTCTTTTGCCTCAATATTTTCCCAAGTCAGTTTTATTAGAGACGTCAAAACTAGCCTTTTTTCCAGGTCTTGTCTGGAAAGGCTATATAAACAGATTTCTATCTGTCTATCTGAGACTTACGTCTTGTGAAAGTATGGTTGCTATTTATTTGAGTTGCTAATCGCATTTCTTCAGGTGTCATCTGCAAAACAAAATAGAAATTGTGATACTAACTTAACCCATTACCAAACGCCACAATTTTAGGATGGTCCAAATTAAAAGATGATACAGACGACAATTTCACATGGATAACATTTAAAATTTTGCTTTCCTTGGATAGAAAACATTGTGGGAAATGAAGTAATTGCTTGCCAGAAGTAATTTCTTCATTTTCCACAATGGTGTTGAGAGTATAAAAACATATTGGTAAAAGAAGAAATTGCTCAAATTGAGCAATTTCTTCTTTTCCCATTATGTTTTTATTCACAACTATTTGCATGAACACAATGCGTTTCAAGGTAAACTAATTCTTATAATTAGCAAATACGGCTTCAAATTATTCTGGGGAGAACCCTGACCTCCCAACAGAACGTCAAATTAAATCTATTATCTTTGCATTGCTGCACGAGTCCACAGAAATACCCAAACACTCGAAACATTGAAATGCACTTAGTAATTACCATGATGCACTTAGCAAATAGACTTTTCATACAGTCAGAACATTCCAACACAAGCGTTGAAACAATTACCAATTTGGGAAAGGATAGAATATGTTTTACTTTTTTACAGAAAACTGTAACATACATTCGCAGGGGTTTTCCTACCCTTTCTGTGCCTCCTGAAAACGGAGGCATTCCCAAAGCAAACAGCTGTGTTCCCAAAGCAAACTTTCTTCCATTTTTCCCAAATCATTCAAAATGTTAAACTTACAATTGAAAAATGAATGTTTCTCTTATATTTTTAACCCAAAATGAGCTAGTTTGCACTGTTAAAATTTCCCAATTAGGCCAGACTCCGTTTCCCAAAATGGCTAGGAAAACCCCTGATTGGTCTGCAGCAGTTTTTGGTCCAGTCGCATTTTTTTAATAATTGATAACCGGTTAAATCAATATGAATCTTCTTAAAAACTGAAAGTGAAACACAAGTTATCTAACTTTCACTAATTCCGTAAACATATTCAAACCATTACATATTTGTATCAGGGCTTTTTTTTTCAAAGATTTGTGAAGAGGCATTAGCCTGTTCGTTTTGTGAAATTTAAGCACGCTTTTCTGAACATTTTGGGAATACATTTTTAGTAACAGAGTATGATTATACACAATTTTTGCATAAATTACAATGCTTCATTAATGAATTACTATTTGAAGATCATACCAATGATAAAATTAGCTTTATATTACATATAGAATGAATTTTAAAGAAAAAAGTTTTCTCAGTGTCCCTTAAAATTTAAACAGACTTTACAGTTAATCAAATTGAGGTGTTAAGATAATCAAAGAAACCTTTTGCCTCAATACTTTCTAAGGCATGAACTCCCTTCAAAGGAAAGGGAAATTGTTTGTTATCAGCCATTTTTTTCTCATTAAAGGTTTATTAACCATAATATTCTACAGTCACCAGAGCCAAGTCTTGTTTTATCCAAATACCAAGTTCCAGAATAATTTCAATTCAATTGCGCTACAAACAACAAAGTAAATGTCAAACATGCATGGGCGGATCTAGAGAGGATGTCAGGGGGGGTCTGGACCCCCCCAGGCATTGGCCGAAAATTAAATTTTGACTATATAAATTTAGTGTAACGTTACACATTTATTACATTTTAAGCCATAATTTGAGCTTGGACCCCCCCCCCCCCCCCCCCTGGAGAAAATCTTGGGCTTGGACCCCCCCTGGAAAAAATTCCTGGATCCGCCCTTGAAATGGATTAGTTTTGTATCAAATCAAATTATATAATATGGAGGTTAAAGAGGAAAATGTTGATTATCAGAAAAAGTGCTATCGGTCAAAAGGTGTTTGACTTAGAGCATGGAAACGGATTTTAAACAAAGTCCAACTGTGACCTTGACCTTTGACCTTGGTGACCCCAAAACGATAGGGCACCTCCTTGGGTCATGGCCAACAACTGTGTAAAGTTTCATGATCCTAGGTCAAACGGTTCTTGAGTTAGAACACAGAAACGAAATTGTAAATTTTGACTACTTCCCGTAATTTTGACTACTTCCCCCCCCCCCATTAAAAAGTTCAAAATGGCATAACACTAAAACTAATCACTGGATCAAGATGAAAATTGCAGGTGCACAACTTCATATGATAGGAAACATCCTGGTAAAATTTCAGAAAAATTGGTCAAAAACTGTGGGAGGAGAAGAGGACACAAGATTATGTCCACGGACGGATGGATGGACGGACGGACAACCTGATTCCAGTATACCCCCCCCCCCCCCCCCCCCCCATAACTTTGTTGTGGGGTGTATAATTAAATTAATAGATACTTTTCCGTAATTACTCAGCGACTGAATTTCTGCATGAAAATGAAATAATCTGGCTACAGAGGAGGGGGGGGGGGGTCGTTTGAACCCCTTCTGGATCCGCCACTGTTACTTTTGCATTCCGATAACATCTACATCTACATTATACTGCTGACAATCTTTACAGATTATTATTAGCAGGCATAACCTGGTAATTGATAGAAGAGGCGGATCCAGAGGGGGATCAAACTAACCTCCTTCTGTACCCTTCTGTTGCCTTATTTAAATTTTCATCTAGAAACTCAGTATTTTGTAATAACAGGAAAACGAACAAAATTTCTGGATTCCCCACTGAAAAGTGTGTTTCAGTGTTTGTATTGACCGCAATGAGTCTAAATATTTGCCTTTATCATATCAAAATATGATGGAAATATGGCGACAATTCACCTGTAGTCTGACGCGCTCCTGAGGTTCTCCCCTCTTGTCTGGGCCATTAAAGTAGGGGTCATAGGGGTTTGGGGGCTTCCCTCCTGGAAATGGTGACTGATAGCCCATGGGGCCGAGTCCTTCATAAGATTTGGAATCTGAATCGCCTCGATAAGACATTTTATGTTCGAAGTTCCGTTACACAAGTTGTATTTTGTTTACGATATGTTCGCTTTTCTACTAAAGTAAGTGATACTTTCAGTAGGATTATTATACCACTGTCTAACCCGAGTTGTGCGATCTGTTTTTCGATTGAACTCAACCTGCAAGGGGAAGTCACTCTAACATCAAAAATAGAAAAATGGCAAACACGAAAGGGAAGTCTGATGAAGAATTGATTGAATTAATCAGTCAAAATATAAAATACCCACCAGATTATTTGGTAAATTTTACATTTACAGACATTCATATAAGCAATTGACAAGTATTCTAAACGGGATTCTTTGCGCTTGTGTACTGGTTGATCAATATTCGGACAGACTAGTAAGCGGATACAAGGTCATATTAAAGTCACGTTTACACTTTTATGTGCCCTTGTTACACTCGATTAAAATCATTCAGTATAGAATAAATAAGATGGAGCATGAGTGATGTCTAATAAAGCATCTAAATCATGGTCTACATTTATAGTCAGTTTGAAATTATGTAACCAAATTGGCTGTGAGTCTCTACCTATGGTGAGTATACCTAATACCGGCGTATACGAAATACCGGTGATTGCCAAAATATCCGAATAACCAACATGTGCAACAATGAAAACACTCTCTTCAGCCCACAGCTATTTGTTTTGATACGGACCACTGAGCAATGACCATTTTTGTCTACAAAAAATACTCTATTGATGAAGGAAAAGATCTGTCTATTCAAAGAATTCCATAGGTAACTTTTCTCTTGAACTCCAACGATAACACCCCCTAAAATGATATAGAAATACTGAATTGACAACAGTGACGGGATCACCTAAAACCCGTGACACAAGAATTTCCGGGACGGTCTAAGACGCCACCAAACCCTAATATCCGTGACGGAAATATTCCCGTGACAAAGTCATCACAGGATTTAGTTCCATCACGGATTTTATCTATATCACAAAAGTATGATTGAGACAAATAAACAACAATTCAAAATTTGAATTCAATAAATATTTATTCATCTACGTTTCCTTTTAACACTTAGACATTTCTTACAAAAATATGGTGTATCATTGTCTGGGATTTTTTCGGGGGATAGTCCTTCACATTCTGGATGATACCAAATTTTACATTTGTCGCAATTAACAAAGTTTCCAGCGTCCGGCATCTGGCACGAACAGTGTACTTTTAGAAAAGCCGAGTATCGAATACCATTCGGGTTTTGACTAGATCGTGATTGTGCCGGAAATGGAGACATTTTGCCGTTTTCTAAACAATGAATTAAATGTCCTCTCATTAGTTCATTGTTATATTCTTGGGATGTTGGGTCGATGCCATATGCTTCAGCAACCGCATTGGCGATGGCATACAGCCCACAATCGTCACTGTTATTTTGAAATATACAGTCCATGAATTTTAGTTCAATTTTGTCATTTTTCTTTGGATCTCCGCCCCTCATAAGTTGGCATACGACCTGTTGAATGGGGAAACTCATAGAAGTAAAGGCCGAGTCGTATATCTTTATCTCTGACTTTGACTTGAGTCGCAAAGTTGACAGTGTCAGCCAGTGGGTTCCCTTCCCATTTGGATCCCTGTTTACAACCTGGATGAAGTTACCCCTTGGTTTGACAAATGTCAAACTAGAGGCATTAAGGCAAGTATCTAACCCGTATATATGTGGGAACTGTCGACCGAGTAACTCCTGAGCACCGTCAATTATTCTGTCATTGAGCCATTCTTTTGGACTGTACAAAATACTCCTGTCGGAATCTAGAAGACTGACTTGTCCAGTGGAAACCCAAACTGGTCCATCAACGGATCTATTATTATCATCAATGGGTGCTTCTTCTATGATAATGGTGATTTCATCCGTCACGGGTTTTCCAATATTGTCTGTCACGGATGACATTTCCGTGACGACACTCTCACCTACTTTTCCCGTGACGTCTATGTTACGATCTGTCACGGGTGGATTTTCCGTGACGTTTTCGTCTTTTTCCGTGACATCTTTTTCAAGTAAATAATCAAAATCGTCTGGACGAGGGCGTTTTCTTCCTGCCTTAGTCTTTTTGTCTTTTGCTTGTAGGAGTGACAAATTAGGGGGGGGCTTTTTCTTTGATCTCCATTCCAAGGGACTTTTTGACAGCCATCAAATGGTAACACATTTTCACAGTACATGAACAATTTTCGGGGAAAAGTGTTACTACACTTGGTACATCATCCATTCCTTTAATTGTAAACGTACCCAACTTTGGAGAAAAAACTATTCTTTCATTTTGAATAAGTTCATCTGCTCGTGACATGTGTATGTTAACCACCGGTTTTTCAACATCGTTTATATCAGCCTCTGTTTGATTTGAATCAGGGACAAATTGGTTTGACCCGATAGAGTTGACAATATCTTCTGGTTTACAAACAGCAAATTGAATGATTTCAGACAAGCCTATTTTAGCTGATATATACTGACTAAGAAGGGTATAATTACCAAGTCCAGCTCTCCCTCTTGAAATCTCTTTAATGTAGTACTGATGCAGACGAAGGAACGAGAGGATAACAACGTCCACAGGAGCTTCCTTCCATTTATTTAAACTTTTGACAAGTTTGTTCATGCTCTCACTCTGATTCTGTGTAAGTCCACTGTACGGATCGAAAAATGTTAGTTTTTCAATGGCCCATTTACACAACTTGTTCAGATTCGGTGATATTCTTTCATCAAAATACTTCTTGAAATCCTCTCTCCAAGCGATCTGCAGTTCTCTTATGGCTTCCTCCGTTTTTTCTTTTGTTTCTTGACCAAATATGCATCTCATATGATCTTTGTAACAGTTCACTTCATTTTTGGGACACCCTTTATCATACAGCCAGCGACCAATATCTTCCAAAATGTGATTCCAGCATCTGAGGTCAACCAAGTTCGGAAGACATGACATTCCATTTATTATACCAGCTTCACCATCTGTAACGCAGCCAATTGGTCGTCTTGGAAATCTTATACTTTCTTTTAGGTAGGTAAAAAACAATTCATGGTGTTTTTGGAATTTTCGCTCGTGGATTAGAAATAGTGCTGGCATGACAGGCTTTTTCTTTAAATATTATGTGTTTGAAACAAAGGAATGAGACATAAAAATTTCCCATCTGGAATGTTGTGTCATAGCTTAAACATTGATCTGATGTTTCAAATTGTAGGACTTTTTGTAATTCGTCCAACATAAGCTGGTGTCCACAAATCACAACTAGATCTGGAAATGTGTGGATCAAATGTATGAACTGTTTTGATGTGTCTCTTGCGATGGCGTGGACATTAAACAGTGCATCTCGAGAGATTCTCATCTCATTGTTTCCCTTGTATCGAAGGTTTTTTATCTGTTTCAAATTTCTGGGCATTTCATCTTCATGTATTTCCTGCTTATATACTTCATGTGGATCCTCAGCCTTTGTCTTCTTAAGCCATTTATCTAAGGCACTTGGTTTGGTACGTACAAATGGTTTATTGATATCTTTCGAGTTCCCATGTGCATGTGGTTGAGATATCTGCTCATTTCCGACATATTGAATTAAGAACGGCCCACTGTCTTTTCCTGGTTCATGGAAAACGAATTTGACAAATTCTTTGGATGCACCATTTTCAGTTGCTATATAGAAATATTTCTTTTTTATAATCGGACATTTTCTAGGTAATCCTACTGTTCCCTGATTGACCCATCTGTGACCGTCAGCTCTCCAGTCTTGAGCTTTTACACCACCCGCTTTATAAAGATATACTTCTCCTCCTTTCGGTCTCCATGGAAGGGAATCAATAGGTTCATTCTCCGGATCTCGAAGGTTTTCCAGTACTGCATTTGCAGAAAAATGCATTTTATCCTGTTTTTTTTTTTTTACATCAATTTTCACATTCTTCTACATTTTAACCAAATCGTGACAACGTCCAGTAATTACAAACATACAATAAAAACGACGTTGCTATGACGCTAGCGATTGTAACGTCACGTCGGTAGATTCGTATGATTAATAGACTTATAAAACTAATCTCAATTTCATTTAAAAATACAAGATCATTATCCGTGACACAATAGAGAAAAGCCGTGATATTAATATGATGATCCGTGACAAACCCGTGATGACCCGTGACGATCATAACAAAACCCGTGACAACCCGTGATATAATCGTCACGGACATTATGGCCGTCACGGGTTTTAGTACATCTGAACAGTGACACCTATCGGCTGCTACATGACCTTCACCCTTTTTTACGTGAAATGATGTCACATGATTGCCTTATTTGGACTGAAAAAATCTAGATTTAAAACCAAATGGCCGGTAATTCGGTGTTTTTATTTACATATGAAGGTATTCGCCTCGTGAGTAAAGAACCCTGTGAAAGACAAGAAAGGCTATTTTTTGCATTGAAAATCATTTTTTATTGTCAAAGAGATATCAAATGAGCATTTTTGACTCAAATTTATACAGCAATTAAGGGTAAAGAAAAGCTTTCACAGTTATTTCCCTTACATCAACGGTATTACGTATTCCCAGCATACCTTTTGTGTACCTTTTGTCTGCTGGGGAACTTTATAACCCCTTTCCGGTTGTCATCCCCTTCTAGTATGGTTTCTCGTTTCTCCAGTGCGGTTGAGCTGATAGTTATTGTAATCAATGCACATTGGAGACATCAAATTGCTTATGTACCAACTTTTTGTCTAGTTTACACTCGAAGGCGTCCACTTTTTTTGATGGAACGATATCCTCTGGAAGATTGTTCCATATGTTCACAGTACATACTGAAAAAGATTTGAAATGTAGGGATTTCTTTGCTCTCGGCTTATTTAGTTTTAAACTATGTCCTCTAAGGTGATCAGATTCCTCAAAGGTAAAAAAGGTGAAAAGGTCGATGTTGTCAATATGATGAATTATTTTGAAGACATGGATCAGATCAAATCTCTGTCTACGATAGTCCATGGATGGCAGGTTAAGTTCACGAAGTCGTTCTTGGTAAGATTGGCCTGTCAAGGCTGGAACGATACAAGTGGCTTGACGTTGAACATTTTTGATTATTTGTTTACTCTTCTTTGTAATTGGGTACGCGGCTAGATTACCATAATCAAGATGGGAACAGACTAAAGATTTGTATAATGTCAAAAACAGTTGATTGTCCATATACATGAATTTCCTTCTGATTATGCCGATTAAACCTTTAGCTTTGTTGGCGACGTCACTTTGACTTATGTGTTTCTCAAATGATAAATTCTCGCTAAACATTACTCGGAGATCCTTTTCAGATGTGTCTATTTGTAGTTTATGATTTTGACCATTATTATCTTTTACAGCATAACTTGGCTCGAATTTCTTCTTTGCAGAAGTGACTATTTTACATTTTTTCACATTGAATTTAAGAGGCCAATTCTCGCTCCATTTACTTAATTTAAGTAGGTCATTTTGCAAGTCGTTCTGGTCATTTATTGAAGAAATTTCTTTGTAGACTTTGCAGTCGTCTGCAAAAAGCAGGCAAACTCTTCCAACTTCTTTGGGCGTGTCATATACATCTATAGAGAATTAAAAGTATAGGTCAGGGCTACAGATAAGTGGCGGTGAAGACATTCTAACTTTTTTATCTTAATTCCAAACCCTATGTTGTAGGTACTCATTTGAATCGTCTCGACAAGACGATACAAATGAGTACCCATAACTTAGGGTTTGATGAACAATAACAGAATTATTGCAGTTTGAGAAGTCATCACCACTTCTTATCTGGAGCTCTGTATAGGTCCTCAGCGTTTTTTCTCGTAGTTTTGGGAACGGGTCTGAAACCAGGCAAATTTGGAAAAATGCATTGTTTTGTCAAAAATTGGGAAAATATTTTCATCACAGACTCCAACAAAAATTGAGTCCTATGCATAGTTAACTATATGAAATCAACTGAGGAGACTTCCAGTTTGTCTCTGGGTACTTTTTTCTCAACATATTAAAGGGAATGATTGAACCTTCATTCAAAAAGAAGGAATAACTTTTGCATTGGGAATTTTCTTTCCAGATTTTGGGAAAAAATTACCATATTTGGCATTGGGAATGGGTCCTTTTTACGGACCCGTCCAAAGAGGGAGAAAAAACGCTGGTCCTAGAAAAGATCCCTGAGGAATACCGGAAATAATCATAAAAATGTCGTTCCACCCAGAAGGACTTCCATTTACAACAACACGCTGTTTTCTGTCACTCAAAAAGCTTGAAAACCACTTTTGGAGATTTCCATCAATACCGAAGAATTTTGATTGGTGAAGAAGTCTTTTATATGTGGTATACTGTGACAAATGCTTTGCTAAAGTCCAGGTAGATCATGTCAATTTTGAGGTCATTATCAATGGCATTGGTCCAATCTTCTTATACACACAAAAGTTAAATAGTCATCGCCAACATTCGAAAAGTGCTATTATATACTGCATTATCAACAACATTCCTGTCAACTCACTCGATTTTATCTTGTTTCACCCGAATTCTAGTGCAGGAGTTCATTACACGCACGAATGGTCTAAAATCGCTAATAAACAGGATTTTCCAGCAATCACACGCTTGTAATTTCCGTCTGCCATTGTTGTTTATGATTGTCAAACTGCACCCTGACTCGCCCAATTAGTGATTATCTTCCTTTACTTGATTGATAATCAAAACGGGCCGATGCGTTAACTCAACACTCTCGGAGATTGACAAACAATAGAAGTGTAAGGAGTGACTAATATCAACAAGGCGTCCAATCAAAATGCATGATCAATATGTTATTTAGGGAGCAGTTTTCGGATGACCTGTCGATGACAATTAGTGTTTGCCCATAAAATCATTTTCAGTTGTAAACAAACTGTGATCACCAAGTTTGCCATTAACAAGATTTAATTGATGATGATCAACTTTGACAGCCTTCACTGAGAATATCAGCAGCGTTGGTGCTGCCGATTGCCATTGTCGCCAAATGTGACCAAAAATTTTAAGAGGCGCAAGATTTTTTCATTTGACGAAAATGCCTGGCGCCAACAAAAATCAGGTGGCCCCAAAAATTATCGAATGTGACAAACAATTTCTTCATTTACCACAATGTTTTCTACTAAAAAATACCAATAAATATAAGATTATATTCTTTTGTCGTCTGCATAATTGTTCAATTTGGAACAGTCCAAAAGTGTGTTGTTTGGTTATGGGTTAAGGAACTTTCAAAGGTTAACCCATTCCCACATAATGACGCCTCACAAGATATTGGCTTTAGAAAACATTGTGGAAAATGAAGAAATTGCTTGTGACAAGCAATTTCTTCATTTCCCACAAGGTTTTCTACAAAGAAAGAACAAAAAATGTTCAATTCCGTGCATTTGAAATTGTCGTCTGCAACACCTTTGAATTTGGAGTAGTCTAAAATTTTGTCGTCTGGTAATGGGTCAAGGAACTTTCAAAATATAAAGTTTTTTTTATTTACAGAGAGGAATGACATCATCCATACCACTAGAAGAACTTGCTGTAATAAGCAGGAAAGATAGGAGAAATATTTATACCATTCGTAAGTGATATTTTCTAAAGCCCCGTTCCCACTGTCACGGTTTGGATCCCCGGTTAGTCCCGGATGAGTGGTCCGGGGAAAACCGTGACAAACCGGGAGTACAACCGTGGCGGCACCGTGGACATCCTGGACCATCCGGGATGAACCTTGTTGATCCGGCAACCGATCCCGGATGTTTTAAAATGTTTAATACAACCGGCAGTCACCGGGACTCACCGGGAGGATGTCAAGAATCGGCTTTATCCGGGGAAACACCGGCATATTCCGGGGCAAGTCCGGTTCTCTACCCTGGCTCAACCGTGATAGTCCCTGATGATCCGTGGACATTTTCAGTTTAATCAATGTAGTTTCATTTTCTGATGCAAGCACAAGCAAACAAGATGAACTATCTCATAAACCAGAACTTCAAGAGACGAAAGAGAACTGATGCTGATCCACGAGTGACCAGCCGGAAACATCGGCTTGTCACCGGCGCACAACCGTGATATGAAAGGGCGATACCGGCGGCTACCTGTGCGCTACCGGCGACGACCGGGGTTACACCGGGTCGTACCGGGATCAACCGGGATCACGCCGGCCCCTACACCGTAAATACACCGTGGCAAACCGGGAACAAATCGGGATAGTCCGGGGTAGAACGGGAAGATCCTGCTAGTAATAAACCGGGGGTACACCGGGGCAATGTCGGGAATATGGGAATATGAATCATTTGTTAGAGAAAAGGTCCCGGATCATCCCGGAATACCGGCTCTTTCCCCACCGGGAGGTACCGTGGGTGTCCGGGACCAACACCGTGACAGTGGGAACGGGGCTTAACAATTTAACCCATTCCCAAATGACAAAATTTTAGCCTAGTCTAAATTCAAAGATGATGCAGACAACAGTTTCAACTTTCAAGTGCATGGATTTTTTTTATTAGTCCCCTACCGGCGAAGCCGAAGGGGACTTTAGGTTTGCACTCTGTCCGTCAGTCAGTCTGTCTGTCCGTCCGTCCGTCCGTCTGTCCGTCCGTCAGTCCGGTGAATTAGTTTTCCGGACTTTTTTTCTAAACGGGGATAGCTATTGAGCTGATTTTTGGTATGTAGACCCGCATTGATGAGTTACAGAACAAGTTTAAGTTTCGTTCCGGTCCAGTGATTTTTGAGGAAGATATGGATGCTGGACTTAAAAAAATACTGGGAAATTAAAGTTTTCCAGACTTTTTTTCTTCATGCTGGCAGCTATTGAGCTGAATTTTGGTATGTAGACCCGCATTGATAGGTTACAGAACAAGTTCGAGTTTCGTTTCGGTCCAGTGATTTTTGGGGAAGATATGGATGCTGGACTTAGAAAATTTCTGGGAAATTACAGTTTTCCAGACTTTTTTTCTTCATGCTGGCAGCTATTGAGCTGATTTTTGGTATGTAGACCCGCATTGATGAGTTACAGAACAAGTTCGAGTTTCGTTTCGGTCCAGTGATTTTTGGGGAAGATATGGATGCTGGACTTAGAAAATTTCTGGGAAATCACAGTTTTCCAGACTTTTTTTCTTAATGCTTGCAGCTATTGAGCTGATTTTTGGTATGTAGACCTGCATTGGTGAGTTACAGAACAAGTTTGAGTTTCGTTCCGGTCCAGTGATTTTTTAGGAAGATATGGATGCTGGATTTAGAGAATTACTGGGAAATTACAGTTTTCCAGACTTTTTTTCTTAACGCTTGCAGGTATTGAGCTGATTTTCGGTATACGAACACATATTGATGAGATACAGAACGAGTTTAAGTTTCGTTCTGCTTCAGTGATTTTTGGGGAAGATACGGATGCTGGACTTAGAAAATTTCTGGGAAATCACAGTTTTCCAGACTTTTTTTCTTAATGCTTGCAGCTATTGAGCTGATTTTTTGTACGTAGACCGGCATTGATAAGTTACAGAACAAGGTTGAGTTTCGTTCCGGTCCATTATTTTTGGGGAAGATACGGATGCCAGCAACTGGACTTTGAAAATTTTTGGGCTTCTTTTTCTAAACACATATATAAAGCCGGTAGGGGACTTGGTATTGTTTTGCAATACTTCAGAATGCTTGTTTTTAGGTGGTTTTGTATAAAAAGAACTGTGGAAAATGAAGAAATGGCAAATAGCAAGCAGTTCCTTTATTTTCCACAATGCTTTCCAAAGCTTTTATCCTGAGAGTAGTCAAAAGGTGTCACTGTTTGGGAAAGAGTTAAAATGCCAAACGACCAAATTTTAGGGCGGTCCAAATTGAAAGATCCTGCAGACGACAATTTCAAGTGAATGGATTTTTCAATTTTTAGGTCTTTTTGGATGGAAAACATTGTGGGAAATGAAGAAATTGCTTGTCACATTTTCCACAAAGTTTTCCATGGCCATTATTTTGTGGGGAGTCAAAAAGAGTTATTATGTGGTAATGGGTTAATCCATACCCACACACTGGAGGCTTTTTTGACGCCCTCCAGAAAAAGGCTAACCTATTCCCTAAAGACAAATTTTAGCCTGGTCTTAAATAAAAATCTGCTCATGACAAAAATATTGAATTTGATGTTTATAATAGTAAGATTTGTGTACCTTATTACACAAAGTATTTAGATGAAAGGAGAAAATGCCCATAATCTTTTGCCTAAATGTTTTCCCAAGTATTTTATGATAGGGATAGGTCAAAACCAGGTCTTGCTTGGTAAAAATTTCTTGATTTTACACAATGTTTTATACACGGAAAGTTGCAATATTGTTTGCAATCTAAATTTTTGCTGTTTTGGAAAAGATTATAATTATAAACTGTGCAATAAATAAGAAATGTTATTTTCCCTGTCTTACTTTCAATAAGAGCTGAAAAAAGGAATTTACAGCAACTTGCTTTTATCTATCATTTTGGTATTTAGCTCCACTGGCCTTTCAGGTCAGCGAGTTATTGTTTTTTATGCTCCTGTATTGAATGATAGGGGCATATTGTTTTATTGTTGTCCACCTATCTGTCCATCTGTATTTCTACTGGTCTGTCCATCCGTCTGTCTGTCAGGTCGAAACTTAACATGAAAACTTAACATGGGCCTCTTGTTTTTTCACTGCTTTTCAGAAATACCAGTGTTTTTAGGAGCAGTGGCTTCGCCTTTTGGTTTATTGATAGTAGGTAAGAACACTTTAAAAGCGTTTCAAATAAGAGCGAGTAAAAAATCTCTCTTGGAATTTGAAATATATATTAAGAATGTTCATCAAACACTATATATTCAAGGTACTCATACGTCATCAGTGCAACAGATAAGAGAGGGGTAAAGGCAATTGGAATCTGTTATTCTATGTCCAAGCCTTGTGGGTACTCATTTGAATTTTCTCGGTGAGGTGATTTTAATGAGTACCCACAACATAGGATTGGTTCGATGGATTATTAATAAAATATTGCATTTTAATGAATAGCAATTACTCTGTATTTTCTGTAGCTTTGGACATTTTGTGTGTCATTAATGGTGAAATGATCTTAATCCTTTCCCAAACAACAAATATTTGGACTGTTCCAATTTGAAAGCTGCTGCAGACCACAAAATTAATGTTGATAAAATTTAAAACAGGATAAATTTGTGTATAGAATGGCTAAGAAAATATTTATGCAAAAAGAGAAATAGCTGGTTATCAGCAGTTTCTTCTTTTGCCTCATTATTTTCCCAAGCTATTTCTATTACAAAAATCAAAACCAGGTCTTGTTTGGGAAAGGGTTAAAATCGTCAATGTTGATTTGACAGCTAGAGGCTGTGGTTGGATATTGTGTTTGTACGGTTGTACCGGTGAGAAAAAGGCCAGGAATGCATGGTAAATGCACCAGCTGTGGCAATATAGCACAAAAAATATTGAGTCTGATGGAAGGTAAACCATGTTAACCTTTCCCAAACATGAACTGAATCTTGCATCCCCCCCTGCTGAAAACCAGGAATTTCTCCTTTTCCATCAATATTTACCATGCTATAATTCACACAGACAGTTCTTATTTGAATATATGATCATTTCAAGGTGAGCAGCATATTTTCCAAGACTAAAGAATTGCTTTTTACCTTTCCCAAACAGGACCTTGTTTTGACATCTTACTATAAAACAATTGGGAACTCATTGAGGCAAAAGAAGGAAATGCTGATAAGTGATAACCATCAGCATTTACTTCTATTGCCTCAATATTTTCTTGCTACCAGTATGTTTTACACAAATTCTATATTTTCCAAGATCTTTTTTAACCCATTCCCAAATAGTGAGGCCTTTCGACAAACTTACTAGAAAAGACCAGGAAAATGATGAGGCAAAAGAAGAAAATGCTGAGGATCAACTGGGCACACAAGTTTGTACTTTGAAAATCGCAAGGATGGACATACAAGGTTTTGCATTTACACAGACGATCTACAGAGTGTCCCAAAAAAAACGGAACCCTAATTCAAAGTCAAATATTTCAAAGCGTAAGCAAAAAATCTAATTTTTGAATTTGCAGTACTGAAGATACATTATTTTTATGCTCCCCGAAGGGAGAGCATATAGTCGCCGCTTCGTCTGTCCGTCCGTCCGTCCGTCCGTCCGTCCGTCATTCCGTTCGTCCGTCCGTCCGTCCGTCCGTCCGAAGCGATTTCTCCATAACCCTTGGGCCAAATCAAATGAAACTTACCATGTGAACTCCCTATGACAAAATGCCGATGTACTTTTCCCGGTTTTTTGATTTGAGGCCTCGTCATGGGAAAAGGGGACTTAAGGTTAAATACAGTTTTTCTCTAATTTCTCCTAGTCTAATGGTCAGAATTTGATGAAATTTCATATTTGAGTAGCAAATCAGATGCCCTTGACAATAAGCTATTTAAAATTTGCGTATACAAAATATGTCATGGAAAAAGGGGGCTTAAAATTTGTTAGCTTTATATTAGCTCTGCATGGCATATATTTATTGTGACAATGCCTTATTCGGGGAGCATTGTCCGTCTCTGACGGCTCTTGTTGCATTTGTGTTCCAAATTTCACTGAAAAATATGCATCGGTTCAAAAGTTATAAGCAAATTAATAATGACACTAAAAAACCGATCTGACATGATATTGATTTTTGCGTCTTGTTTGTTCGTGAAAGCGCACTAACGGTCAGCTAATGAATTCTGTACCTTTGTACAAGTATGTACCGATTTTCTCAAAATTTAATATGTAGACGTTCTGTATGTTCAAATTGAGTCCATAGGGTGGTTGTTCGAATTAATTTCAAATTATTATGTGATTCATTTCACATGGCGCAGTTTTAACTTTTATTTTCATAAATTACAAGCTTGGTATGCTTCCTAAAATTAGTCCAGCATTAATTTTTAGCTCCACTGGCCTTCAGGCCAGCGGGCTATTGTCATGGCGCTGTGTCCGTCGTGCGTGCGTCCGTCCGTGCGTCCGTCCGTCCGTCCGGTCGTCAACTTTTTCTTTAAAAATCTTCTCCTCAGAAACCACATGATGGATTTCAATCAAACTTCACAGGAATGATCCCTAGGTCGTCCTCTATCAGATTCCTAAATTTCATTGTGATTGAACTAGAAAGTCTGGAGTTATCTGCCCTTGAATTAAAAAATGGCTGTTTTGACTTTATTTTCACTCTAGCCACTACAAATATTTATCAATCAAGACAAAACTTGGTCAGAATGTTGGTGCTGATAAGATCTTGCCTGAGTGCAATTTTCAGCTTGATCTGAATATTATGTCTTGAGTTATGTACCCTTGAAATTGGCAAAATTACCATTTTTGACCTTATTTTTACTCAAACAACCATAAATATCCACCAATCAACACAAAACTTTCATGTAATCTTACTGGCCATAAGATCTTGCATGTTTGTAATTTTCAGCTTCATAGGAATCTTAAGTCATGATTTTTCTGCCCTTGAATTTGACAAAATTGCTGTTTTCGACTTTGATTTTACACTCTTTACATCCACAAATATTGAACAATCAAGTCAAAACTTAAACAAGATGTAGGTGAAGTTAAGATCTTGCTTTAGTGTGATTCTTAGCTAGATTGGAATTAAAAATCCTCAGTTATATGCCTTTCAATTTGACAAAATTGCTAATTGTGACTTTTTTCTCACTCTAACAGCCAAACTCACTCTATTAAAGACAAAGCTTGGTAACCAATTGATCTTATACGAGTGTGTTTTCAGTTTTCTAGTTACTTTGTAATTGCTTTAAGAGCAACAAGTTTTGAAAAATTTAGTCAAAACTTGATATGACAAGAAATTCAGGTTTCATCAGCCATTTGCATTAATTTTGGAATATGGTATTTCCCCAATTCTATTTTTAGCTCAAAATCTATTTTTAGAAATATGAAATATTTTGGAGTAATCAATGGTCTGTCAATTTAGATCTGTTTGGAAGATGGAAAATTTTAATTGCTAGTATCATCCAAAGCTGGAATGTTCTACCATTTCCTTTTACCCTTTCTCAAATGGCAAACATATAGTTTTACTTTCTTTGCTTCAAGAACAAAACATTTTGAACAATCTAGTTTTGTAACTTTCTTTTTGCTCTATGAAACACAAGCATTGAACAATCTAATCTAATCTTGGATTAAATATTACATGAAACTCAGGCCTGTGGAGCGACTCAAGACCTTCAGGTCTTCTAGTCTTGTATAGTATACATTTCTGTGGACTATGATTTAATTCTTTTTGGTGAATTTTGTGTTATATGTGTTTTGCATAAAGGTCAGTGTCAGGTTAAATGAAACCCGTAATACTTTAAATTGAGTGGTGACCGGCAAGTTGGTCAGAAATAAAATAAGTGCCTATGATTATTATTCATGAGCATGTGATGCACTTGGATATTTTGTTTGTATTCAGTTTAGTTACATCGCAGCTCGCAGCATTAACAGTTTATTAGCAAAAAAGATGAAATGAAAATGCACTATTGTGAATACAATGTTTCAAAATCATTTTTGTATTGTATTGAATATATTAACTAATTGTATAGCGTCAGTGTAGGCGCGCGCTGCAAAACGAAAAGATCGATATCGTGTCAAAATGGTTTTCCGGGTATATTCATTTTAATGTCAATATTTTCAAAACTAATCATTATTTTTCAACAAAATTTTTACTGCTAATAGAAAACCATCGTTGCTATTGCATATGTAAATTTGGTGGAGAAATATTGCCTGATACATGAGAAATGTACTTTCAAAAATGGGTTCCGTTTTTTTTGGGACACTCTGTACATCAAGATCCATTTTGACATTCTGCAGCAGCTGTCAAATGGGAACAGTCAAATTTTTGGTTGTTTGGTTAAACCATTCCTGCATGATGATGCCTTATTACGCCCCACTGTGCAAAATCAGTTTTGGAATACAAATGGGAAATGAAGAAATTGCTTGTGATGAGTAGTTTCTGAATTTCCTTAAATGTTTTCTACTCAAAAATACCAAAAATATACAATTTCATTCACATGAACTTGTTGTCTGCACTCTGAAACATCTTTGAAATTAGGCCAGTCTAAAATTTTGCTGTCTGGTAACGGATTAATGGTCAGCATTTGATGCATGATATAAGCCAAACTTTGTCCATTTTTCAGGAGCCATGAAACCAAAAAATACAACTCTCAAGTTCTTAGGTGAGTCTTAATCCTTTTCCACACCAGACATGGTTTTCACATCTGCTATATAATAGGCTTTGGAAAACATTGATGCAATAGAAGAAAATCCTGATAATCAGCATTTTCTCCTTTTGCCTCAATATTTTCTGTGCTATATTATACACAAATCCTATCTTTATCTACATCCATTTTGTCGTGTACAGTAGCTTTTATAATGGACTACCCTTATATTTTGCTGTGTAAGAAAGGGTTAGAGGGACCCATGCTAGGTTGTCAGAAGGTGAAGTATATATATTAGAAAATATTGAATGGAATGGTCAACCTGCATATCTAGATTATTTCTGTACAAGGAAATTTCAAATGAAGATCATTTAGTTCTTATAGATAAAATCTGTATATAATTTACTGACCCGTCAATTATATTAACGGTAACATTTATGGGAAATTGTACCTTGATAGATAGTGAAAAATCGGTATCAGCATAACCAGCCCTAAAATTCCTTTCTTTTTGGCGCTAGATAATGCAATGCACCACACAAACTGTTACTGACCTCATATTGTTCTGATTCCTTAAAAAACCTAGCATGGGCCCCTTTAAAATTTCTTATATGGTGTCAAACAAAGGTATCAAACCCTTTCACAAACATGACCAGGTTTTAGCATCTTTAGAATAAAAGACCTTGGAAAACATTGTGAAGAAAGTAAAAAATGCTGATAGCTATCATTTTCTCCTTATGTTTATGACAGCAAATTTAACAGGAATCCTATCAACATCCATTTTGTGGTCTG
Source organism: Fragum sueziense (assembly GCA_963680895.1). NCBI lineage: Eukaryota > Metazoa > Mollusca > Bivalvia > Cardiida > Cardiidae > Fragum > Fragum sueziense. The sequence goes on along the minus strand of OY804596.1, from coordinate 42,859,085 downwards.
TAGCAGCTTTTAGATTGGCACTGTCTAAATTGTTGCCTTTTTGGAAAGGGTTAATGTGCAATACACATGAGCCTGGATCTGGAAATAAAACTCCTAACATATAGTCTGATCAAAGTCCATGACATGTAGAAACTGTGAGATAACAGATCAGTCTTTTTGTGCCCCCATATCGAGAGATCGGGGGCATATTGTTTTACTCATGTCCGTCTGTCTGTCTGTCCAAAAACTTAACACTGGTCTTTTCTCCAAAAGTATTGAACATACAATGCTCAATTTTGGTATGCAACCTTAAAATCTTTCAGTGATATCTATCTGTTTCATGTGATGACCTTCCTCAAGGTCATCTGCAGGGTTTTCATTAAGAGGCGGCAGGCGGCCAAAATGACCGCCTAAAATCAAATTTCGGCCGGCTACTATCGTTTGACAAGGGGTGCTGCCCCTATTATCCCTACTGGGGCAAGGATCCCCCATGCCGCCTACAGTTCTTTTTCAGCCTCCTACCTCAAATCTTATTGAAAACCCTGCATCTGTTAATTCTAATCAATCTTTAACATGAAAACTTAACATTGGCATTTTCTCAAGAAAAATAGCCATGTCAGGGGCATTAGTGTTTCACAAACACATCTTGTTGAATTTTGGATATGGAAAGTATTATTTGTTATCATTCAATCTTATCATTTGTAATTAATCAAACCTCATGTTGTGGGTACTCATTTGGTTCTTCTGAAATGAGTGCCCACAACATAGGGTTAATCATGATTATACCCGTCATTATCTTATCACCCAGATGGAAAATTGTTTAGACCGGTCCAAATTCAAAGATGTTGCGGACAAAAAATTCAAGTCGATGGAATATGACATGTTTAATCTTTTTGAGTAGAAAACATTGTGGGAAATGAAGAAATTGCTTGTCACAAGCAATTTCTTCATTTTTCACAATGTTTTCCAAAGCATTTATCTTATTTGAAGTCAAAAGAAGTCACTGTGTGGGAATGGGTTACATGTTGCATTGAAAATTAATTTGTCTCTTTTCAGGTTTTAGTTTATTGGGATTTTTCCTTGGAAAAGCGATCTCATTAGGAAATTTACACTCAGAGGCAAGCAGACAGTTTCCACAAGGGACCATAGCCAGTTTGGGAAAAGGAAAATTTATGTCAAATATTATGTGTAAGTCAGAGCTACAAATAGGAGGGGTTGGCTTTTAAAAGTGCAATACTTTGTTTATCATTTATTAACCCATTACCACACAGTAGTGCCTTTTGATGCCCAACAAGATAACAGCTTTAAAAAAAACATTGTGGGAAATGAAGAAATTGCTTGTGACAAGCTATTTCTTCATTTCCCACAATGCTTTCCTAGGTTGGCGCTAAGGAAAAAATCTTAGTAGCCAAAATCTGACCGAGATGATTGTGTTAATTTAGTGAATAAGAAAAGCGGCTATAAGGGTATGGGTACCCTTCCTTTTGCTGTAGGTCTAAACATTTCTAAAAGATGTTTTCAAGGCATGATTACTTAGGATGTCCATTGTGATGAGTTTGCATGAAATTTTGAACTGGCCATTTTTTAAACAGAATGGATGCATTGCAGCAAAAGGAAAGGCACATTTTTGTAAGAAATGAAAAATGAAACACAAAATTAAAATTACAAAAAGTTTATCACAAGTCACCCCCCCCCCCCTTTTTCAGATCTTTCAGTAGAATAGAAAAGAAAAACATACAGCTTAATATGAGAAAAATGGTTAGCTTGTTCTAGGCACTGACATTGTTTTCTAAAATAAAAATAAATAAACATGGAATTGAATTTTGTTTTCTTTTTATTTACAATACTCATAGTTCTTTGATACTATAGAAAGCAGGGCTCCGGAATTTCTGAAATCTGAATCGGTCAACAGTCCCCCTGGCCTCACCTATCCCCGCGACATACACATCATTTGTCATCTTTCCCATTCAAACAACAGTTTGTGTTACTTTCGTTTCCATATTTCAATTTCCGACGATGAAATCAATTGTGATTTGTAACGAGTGAAAGATACGCGAAAACTTATTACAAATTTCTACTTTCACTTTGTTAAAACGACATGAGTAGGCACTTTCGACAGTTTTGGTAATTCAAAATCGTCTGAGCTATTTCAAGAACGTGGTTCAATCTTAGGAATGAAAAATCACTGTGTATAACCGTACAGTGAGCCAAACCGGAAGTGCCACCGACTGTACGCACAAATATCACTAGTTCACCTCGATAAACAAATAGGGTCACGTTTTCATATCGAGATTGTTGAAAGCTCAGGAAACGAATCTAAACGCGGTTTTCGATGTTGATGAGCGAAAGTAAACGTTGTTCAGCCTGGGTGATGATTTTTGTGATAGTATGTATACTTTACCCATCAAACAGTAATTTCGGTTGCAAATCACTGACTTTTCATTTTTCCGACCCATCAAATTTGTGTTTCCAATGTCATTTTTCGTTACTGAGTGCATGAATTTTGATGAAACACGCACAGAAAGACAGGCCAATCTTTATTCTTGAAGCCATATGTCCCTGTTTTCGCCTAGTTGTTATAAACTCCTGAGTATTTAGCGAAGAATTACACCCCTGTCTTCCGACTGACTGTACGACTAGCGACAAATGTACAGAATCACTAGTCACAACCTATCGTCAAACAACTGTACGACTAGTGTCACCATAACAATGTATTGATGGGCTGGATTTCGTTACTCTAGTTAATTGCTTTATAGTTTTGCGTTTATTTTTTCTTGGGAAACGTAAGCAAAGGGATGAGGCATTTGATTAACAGCCCTATACTTCATTTCAAGATGTGTTCTTTCTCCGTAAACCAGCAACCCTTTTGTTAATTGACGTTTTTACATATACTCAATATATACCTCACGAGAAATGACCTGGCAGAGCAGCCCATGCTAATCGAATGGAAAGCTCTGCCAGGTCAATTCTCGTCCGCTATATACATGTATCAAGCAGGCATTCTGTGTATGAGTGATGGCCAGACACTATGTCTCTAGGTCAAATAATCTGAGTGATCTTCTTTCAAATAATCAGGTCAGTATTTTTCGGTAAAAAACGAAAGTGGATAGCGTTCACGTGCACAGATTTTCTTTTTCGCTAGAATGTTAGAAGAAACCACTGGATTCGGGGCAAAGTCGAGTTACAACATAGAATGGCCCTCTCAAATGCACGCACGGCGAACTTCATCTCGTCTTAATCCATAGAGTATAAGCTGCGAAATTAAACAATGTGAACTCTTCCCAAAAGTCACGTGTGTTATCCAAGTTGTTATTTAACATTAAGAGAATTAAGCAGCATTTTTCCTCTCCTATAAAATTTGGGAAATTGGGGTACAATAGTTTCGCTCTGGCATAGCGACATGTTTAAAATATTATGTCCGTGAAGGAGAGGTATCGAGAAGGACCAATCTAAGCTTTAAGAACTTGATTCTCAATCGATGTAAAATAAATACATAATCATATAATACAATTTGTAAACATAATTATGATAATCCTGACAGTCTAAATTTATCTTGTTTCGTTTCAGCACAGATGAAGAATGACGTCTGAACACGGCTTTAAGTGTTATTTCTGCCCACATACATTTATATAACTTATTAAGAAATTGCTGATAATTGAATTAAGGTAGTCCAAGCCTAATGAGATTCATGCAGCTTCAAAATTTTTCGAGCAACATCATTAACATTTCGTCGTTGTAAATGCAAAACCTCGTATCTCGGTTTTGGAAAATTTTAAAGGGGAAGGAAAAAGTGTAATTACTTTTCCCAAACTTAAATGTTTTACTCGAAATGTTGACATATTGTTCACAGATAATTTGCCATTAATACTTATCAGTAAACATATCTCAAAACCTGCGAGAATTGTCTAAACTGGGCACACAAGTTTGTTCTTTGAAAATTGCACAAATCGACATACGAGGTTTTGCATTTACACCGACGATTTATTACGTTGTAAACATTCCCCGGTGAAACGTTCCACAGCCACATGTTAACAACAATACCCAAATAATTCAAACGTCCCGTGAATCTCATTAGGGATGGACTACCTTAAGAATATGTTGGTGATGTTGGCTGTACTTTGTTAGATGAATGGCTGTATTCGGATATTCTGCTTTGATGACTCATGGCTTCGCTGAGGTATGGTAGAATGATACATATCCGCTTTGCCAACTTATCAAGAAATTGCTGATAATTGTATTAAGGTAGTCCAATCCTAATGAGATTCATGCGACATCGTTAACATTTATTACCTAATCCGAACTTATACGTGTGACATCGTTAACATGAGGTGGTGGAATGTTGCACCCCTGCATTTAAACGACATTGCCGAAATAATTCTGATGTCACATGAATATCATTAGGGATGGACTACCTTAAGAACATGTTTGAAATGTCGACTGTGCTTTGTAAGATGAATGGCTGTATTCTGGGATTCTGCTTTGATGGCTTATGGCTTTGCCGACATATGGTAGAATGATAAAAGTGTATGTCGGCTTTGCCAACTTATCAAGAAATTGCTCATAATTGCATTAAGGTAATCCATCCCAAATGAGATTCAAGCGCCTTCAAAATTTTTCGAGCGACGTCGATAACCTTTGTAACGTAATCCGAATTTATATGCGCGACATTGTAATTATTCCGCTGTGAAACGTTCCACAGCTGCATGTTAACGACATTGCAGGAATAACTCCTATGTTGCGTGAATCTCCTTAGGGGTGGACTGCCTTAAGAATATGTTGGAAATATCGACTGTACTTTGTAAGATGAATGGCTGTATTCTGATATTCTGCTTTGATGGCGTATGGTAGAATGATACATGTCCGCTTTGCCAACTTATCAAGAAATTGCTGATAATTGAATTAAGATAGTCCATCCGTAATGATATTCATGCAACATCGTTTACATATGTTACATTATCCGAACTTATATGTGTGACGTCGTTTACATGAGGTGGTGGAATGTCGCACCGCCGCATGTTAACCACATTGACGGAATAATTCCTTTGTCGCGTGAATCTCATTAGGGATGGACTACCTTAAGAATATGTTGGAAATATCGACTGTACTTTGTCAGATGAATGACTGTATTCTGATATTCTGCTTTGATGGCTTATGGCTTTGCCGACGTATGGTAGAATGATACATGTCCGCTTTGCCAACTTATCAAGAAATTGCTGATAAATGAATCAAGGTAGACCACCCTTATTGGGAATCATACTACATTGGAATTTTTCGAGGGACATCGTTCAAATTTATTACCTCACCCGAACTTATGCCTGCATCATTGTAAGCATTCGGTGGTGGAACGTTCCACTGCCACATGTTAACGACATTGCCTGAATAATTCCGACGTCGCGTGAGTCTCATTAGGGATTGACTACCTTAAGAACATGTTGGAAATGTTGGCTGTTCATTGTCAGATGAATGACTGTATGCTGGCCAATTGTCTGTGAAAAGTATTTGACCCTTTACTGAATTCTTTATACATCTAACATGCCGTTAGGGGTAGCGAGGTGAAACCCCAGCTTGGCCAGTTTCCATTCTGACAATTGACAAAAGTCATTTGTCGCTTACAAATGGGTGTCATATATATGAGGAGGCTGGAGGCTAGGTTTGGATTTTGTGATGGTACTGGTGAGAGAAATACCAGGAAACCATGGTTAGGTGCCCCAGTCACTGTGATACGACCATAGCAGTTGAAAACGGCGTAAAACCCAATAAAATCAAAATCTAACATGCCCCCAGTTGATTAGGTAGTTTTAATCTGGTGTTAAATTTTGTCGTTTTTTTTTCTTTTATTGGCGATTTAATGCACGACACGACAAAAGAGATCAAACAAGTTTTTGATGTGTGTAATTGAAGTATTCAGTACAATCGCCGGTGAGATGTCGCCAACGCTTTACCGACTAAAAATGCCGCGGATTGGTTGTTTGATTTTGCTTGATCGGTTGCTGCTGTCATATGAACGCTCTGACGCGCCTGCAATGGGGTTTTGGTAATATCGGCGAAATTCTCGGCGATTAATCGGAGATGCATAGTCGATGGATCGTCGCATTGGTCGACAGAAATAGCAGTTTTTGTATGATCGGCGACTTGTCGGCCAATTCGCACCTCAAGTTAAAATCAACCGATCAATCAGTGGCATTTTGAATGTCTGAAGAAGTCGATGAAGCCTCGGTGACTACACACCGACTATTTGACGGGATACTGTCGACTATCTGACGTTGTACAGCTGACTTTTTACGCATTGCTGAAGTGTCTGACTCATTTTTGCAATCATCAGTGACATATCGTTGACATCTCGCTGGGTCCCACTCAGATGCATTGCATATGCCCAACCAGTTTCATCCGATGACTTGCATACCAGCCTAATTGCAAAATAAGGGTAATAGCCACTGCCAAGGCGCGGCTTTAACGTGGCTGATAGGAAAACTAATCACTTCAAAACAAATCGACGCCAGTCTTACGTCAATATTTTCTACTGGTCTGACAGCAACAAAATCGCTGATAAAACGGCGCAACCAAATTTTATGTGATTTTTGCCTGGTAGAGTCACATAGGCATTGGCGGTATGGGCATGTGTGCGGTTCTAGGTTGTTTCTATGCTCAAATTACAATGTAGAAGTATACCAAGGTAGTCACTTGACTGAGGAATGGTTTGGTCGAGTAGTCACATAAAAGCGACGCCCCAGCGTTGGCGGCTAATTTCTTTGATACCGGCCGATTTAAGAAAGTCGGTGAAACATGAAATTGCCTGGAAGTTGGAACGTCGGCGATGTTTTAAATATTTAGTTATACAATGTAGTCCGTAAGATGTCCGGCAGAATCCCGACAGATTTTCAGCAACTAGTCAATGAGACTTCACCGACTTTTTCAAATCAGAGAAAATTCAGCCGATTGATCGGTTGGTTTAAACTAGCAGTATATATTGGCAGACACGCTGCCGATCATGAAAATATTCTGTTTTTGTTGGCTGATGCCTCTATCAATCAATGACATACCGCCAACTAATTTTCAATAACATCTCCGATTCTACTAAAATATGCCAGTACCACATCTCCGGGTCGTCCGAACTTTAATGTGAAACCCCCTGAAGACGCAAAGCAACACCTGCGCAGACACAAGGGCTGTGACATTAACTCCCCGGACATGAAGTCCCGGCTCACTTGACAAGGCATCTCGGATTAATTGCTGTTAATTTCCATTTCCATAATATGACAAAACAACGATAAAAACATCACCTGCGTCAAATGACGTCATCAATAATATCACTAAACCACCAATGCGTGTCCTACGCTGAAAACTAGATCATGGCAGAATTTACACAAAACAACACATTTCGAATTATTATTTAGATCATATCTAGAGTGTTATAATGGAGATAATAACAAGTTTAGAGGTCTTTATTTGCTAAATAAAAACCTCTGTGCTCTGAACTACATGTTAAGGCAAATACCTCGGCGCTGAGCGCCTCGGTTTTTACCGACACTGACGATGTAGTCCGTCGCACATCGGTTTTTATTTGGCGAATAAAGACCTCTAAACTCGTTATTATTTCATAACTAGAAATCGATCAACGAAAACCAACAGATCAAACAGCACTGTCTTGGCATTTCTTGTCCGATACACTAAGTCGATAAACAGTCGGTGACTACTCATCGGCGATCTTTGAGAATATTGCTACAAGTCTAAAGTTATTTTAGATCTGAGCTCTAGCTGCTGGCTTTACAAAAGCAGGAGAGGGCAAATAAAGGATACATATCCCCGTATAGACCTAATGAACAGTGTTGGCACCAATGAAGAATCTTGTCATTTCCAATCCTGATATTTAAGAAAAAGAAAATAACTTGTTCGAAAGGGACAAATTCTATCATTCTTTAAATATATTTCAATCGCTACATTTATTTCAAAATAATATTGTTTAACATACTTGATACCCATTTGATGAGGACGGTAGGCCTACTTCACTTCGACTTAGGCAAAAATAGACTTATCCGATGTCGACAAAACGAGTATCAATTCTGTATTTTTATAAGAATTTGATAAACCCAAAATCCAACTTTGATTAGTTTCAACATATTTATCTTATTCGTATGATAAATATATAATACAATAGGGATAATTCTGTCTCTCAAACTGCTTGAGAGAAAATGTCTCATTCAGCCAAGACTAATGAGAGAAAATGAATTTTCAGTGAGAGATTTGATCAAATTTCTTACTATATATTTTACTTTTTTCTGTAAGATTGTTCTCCCATTGAGCAAATTTGAGTGAGATTTCTGGCAAAAAAAATATGAGAGAATTTGTACAAATCGTGCCCCAAAATGATCCCTAATACAAATATCAATTTTCAAAATGAATAGGATTGGTATGGAAGCAAAAGTGCCTGTAGACCGCGACCATAGCGCAGTTGGTAGCGCATCTGCCTCTTACTCGGAAGGTCCCGGGTTCGATACCCGGCCGCGGCAAATGTCCTTTCTGACAAAAATGTCCCTCTCCAATGGTTTGATATCGTTAACCTATGTGGGCGAGCAGCTAGAGGCTCGGTTACGGTGTTGTGCCGGTACTAGTATGAGAAACAACAGGTACCAATTGTTAGGTGCTCCAGCCACCGCGATATGATCATAGCAATTGACAACGGCGTAAAACATCAATAAATCAAACCTAAACATGCATTACATACTGGACACTAGTCATACAGTAACGAAGAACTAGTCGTACTGTAACGAAAAACATTTTGGAAACTAGTCGTACAGTTGTTGGCAACAGGGTGGTTGTGTTCAGAAGGCTTTTTTTCAAATATCCGAGCTCCCGCTGCAAAACGGAGAATTGGGTTTTCAAAATATTAGATTAAACGACTCTTCCATCAGTAAAACACTATGTATTGTGTGTCGAAACATACCTTTCGGGAGAAAAATCTGTCACAACCACGGCCAAAATGGAACGAAACTCGGTGATTGCGAGTGCTAAATCCTGATTTGTAGACAAAAGCGCCGTTTCAGGGTGTAACGAAGAACAAAAATGACAGGTATGTTCAGTTCGCTTTTTATTATCACAAACCGCGTTTAAAAGCGATGAATAGATAAAAAGTTACCTCGATACGAAAAAAATGACTGTTGAATTATTTGAGGTGAACTAGTGACATTTGTGCGTACAGTCGGTGGCACTTCCGGTTTGGCTCACTGTACGGTTATACACAGTGAAAATCAATCAATCACTCCTACGCGAAATAATGAAATCGTCGAAAGGTGACATCTGCCGTATTTTCCAAGAGTTTTGCAAGTACACGGAACGCTTGAGATGCTCCCCGACAATAAAATATCATGTGACCCGATATAGGTCAAACTGATCAGCTACTCTTCCAATTACCCCCCTCGTGTAGACCGTATTTAGATTATTTTAAATTTTGTAATTCAAATATATTGATATTTATGTCCAGCGAAAGAAAAGATATTTTAAGAAGAAACGAAGGATTAAACCAAGTATGTAATATATGGTGGCGAGAAATCTACTTTGAATTTGTCACAGCCAGATGTCCATATTCGGGTTTCATGAAAACGCAAACACCGACGGTTGACAGTCAAGATCGGGCTTCTGGTTTAATTTTGACAATGAGCAAACTTATATTTAACTAATATCCTTAATGATTTATGTTATTAAAGTTTATGCAACTTATCAATTTGACAAAACAAAATGAAATCATGCGTTTTGACAAATTCTATCACGATTTTATACTTGCCACGTCAAAAACAGAGTAACTTATATCGCCCCGCCTATTTACTTGAATAACGCCAAACAACCAATCAGAAACATTATCTACCCATCAATCACGCGCAATAATCGTCAATCAAGCGGATAAACACAGCTGGTCAATAGACACATGCTATGTGTGTAATTAGATCGATAATCATAAATGCCATAAAGTGCATGTGTTTATTGTAAATGATGTGTTAATCGGATCGTAAATGTAATTATGGGTCCGTAGCAGGATATCTTATCAGAATTGTTATGATAATCCTTAATTTGCAGGTATGATAGGCGTCTTTTTTGGCGATCGCCAGAATGGATGGTTTTGCAAATAATGATCGCCATTTGACGATTTTAATCGCCAATGGCGATTTTGGCGACCGGTAACGCTAACATAGGCTTTCTACACAAAAAGAGCTAAATATGTAAAATTTCATTCACTTGAAATTGTCGTCTGCAACTCCTTTGAATTTGGACAAGCAAAGGATTTTGCAGTCTGGTAATGGGTTTAACCCTATATTACCATGTCATGTATGGGTATGATATGTTGTGACTATGCTGCATACAAGAGCAGCAAGCATAAACAAACTCAGCGCCTGTATGTTGAATAGGGAGGATTGAAGGTGCATGTAGACAGAGTACCCATCTGTGGACGACCTGACACATGAGCCTATGTGCTTAATGTCGTTTTAACCCTTTCCCAAACGACAAATTTTTAGGGTGATCCACTTCAAAAACTGCCAAAAATGACGAAATTGAAGGTATAAAAGATAGAACTTGTGTAAAATATGGCATAGAAAATATTGAGACAAAAGGAGAAACTGCTGGTTATCAGCAATTTCTTCTTCTGTTTCAATGTTTTCCCAAGCCTTTCCTATTAGGGGCGTCAAAGCCAGGTCTTGTTTGGGAAAGGGTTAATAAATCCTATATTTCTATGTCATGCATGGGTATGATATGTTGCTACTATGCAGGATGCAAGAGACAAATTCTGTGCCTGTATGACAAATAGGGAGGATTGAAGGTGCATGTCGACAGCGTGCCGTCGGCGGACGACTTGACACATGCGCCTATGTGCTTGATGTTGTAATGAAGAACTTTATTGTGGGTACTCATGATATCTTCATTCGTCTCATTGTGAAAATTCAAGTGAGTTCACACAACATACAGTATGGAGTTGAAATAACAAAATTAGAATACCTTGAACCCCCTCCTATCTGTTGCTCTTTAAGTATTTAGACTTAACAGAGCTTGTTTAAAGCAATATCAGATATTTATAATGAATATATACTGTTGCTCCTTAAGTGTTTAGACTTAACAGAGCTTGTTTAACTCTCTCCCAAACAACAATTTTTTAGGGTGGTCCAATTTGAAAGCTGCCACAGATGACAAAATCCATGTTATTTAAGACATGAAAAGTGTATAATATGACACAGAAAATATTGTGACAAAAGGAGAAACTGCTGGTTATCAGCAGTTTCTTCTTTTGTCTCAATATTTTCCCTAGCATTTTCTCTTAGGGGCGTCAAAACCAGGTCTTGTTTGGGAAAGGGTTAAAGTATGTTCTGTTCTATTTTGTGGGTACTTATGATAGGGAATTGTCTTATTTTGAAGACTCAAATGAGTACTGACAATATAGGGTATGGAGTTATGATAACAAAATTAGAATACCTTTAACCCCCTCCTATCTGTTGCTCTTTAAGTGTTTAGACTTAATAGAGCTTGTTTAAAGCAATATTAGATATTAATGATGAATATATATTTTGAAAAGTAGGCTTTTTAGGAATGACATATTTAAGGTGAGTGCGCCTAATATGACCTTGGATGCCAATGGGCCTTAAAACTCCATTCGTTCATTCATTTTTAGGAATGAATTATCATGAAAATTTGATATTTAATATCAAATGTCAAAATTTCTCATTAATGGGACCCAAGTCAGAAATTTAGCACAAACCCACCTCAGGCGAAAACGAGATGGAAAAAAAGTAGTATTCAGGAATTCACTTTATAGAGAATAGGAGTTTGTTTGGGAGATAGTTAAAATCTTTTAAACCCATTCCCACATAATTCCGCCTTTTTTACTAGTTGAAATCTATTTAACCCATTCCCACACAATGAGGCCTTTTTACGCCTCGTAAAATAAAGGCTTTGGAAAACCTTGTGGAAAATGAAGAAATTGCTTGTCACAAGAAATTTCTTCATTTTCCACAAAGTATTCTACCCAGAAAGACTTAAAACAGACATGGCGAAAACCGTAAGACTATCAGACATGTCTGATAAAATTTCCATTTGTCTTTTTGCTTCTGTCAGTCCATAATTATGTCTGACACTCCTTTTGATCTGTCAAGATAAAGAATGAGAGTTCTGTCTGACAAAATTTCATTCTGTCTGACAGATTATTCTGTACTGTCAGACAGAATGTCTGACAAAAATTTCTGGTCTTTCGCCAAGTCTGTTAAAAGATGTAAATTGTCATTCACTTGAAATTGTTATCTGTAACATCTTTGAATTTTGATTAGTCTAAAGTTTTGTCACCTGTTAATGGGTTTACGAGATCTTATATGACATAGAACTACATGTATTTTTCAGTCCGAGGGAAGAATTTATATGGTGAAGGATGGACAGAGCAAAAGCCAACCGAAAATATAGAAACATGAACAAAGTTTTATTAGATGGACATTATGTGATATATGACAGACTTAACCCTTTGCCAAACAAAAGAATTTTAGAGTGGTCCGATTTCAAAGCTGTTGTAGAAGACAAAATGAATGTAGATCTAACAAAAGGTAAACATTTTGAATAATATAGCACAGAAAACATTGAGACAAAAGGAGAAACTGCTGGTTATCAGCAGTTTCTTCTTTTGTCTCGATGTTTTCCCAAGCCTATTCTCTTAGGGACGTCAAAACCAGGTCTTGTTTGGGAAAGGGTTATATTAAAAGAAAATAAACCAAAATCTGATAAAGGGCTTTTATGGCCTTTTGGACCAACATGGGTCTAGATCAGCCTGAGCATACTTACAGTCTGATTAGGATGCAGACTGAACAGGATTGGGCAGTGGTGGATACAGAGGGTTCAAAAGAACCTCTTCTGTTGCTTGATTATTTCATTTTCATATAGAAATTCTATCAAATTATATCGTCGTTGTAATTGCACAACCTCGTATCTCGTTTTTGGAAAATTTCAAAGGGGACAGAAAAAGGTGTAATAACTTTTCCCAAACTGAGAGGATTTACTTGAAATTTAGACATGTTGTTCACAAGTAATGTATCATTATTACTGATCAGTAAAATACCTCAAAACCTGCAAGAATTGTCTTAACTGGGCACACAAGATTTGACTTTGAAAATCACAAGAATCAACATATGAGGTTTTGCATTTACACCGACAATATAATAATAGGAAAATTACCCCTCCCCCTATTTGTATGTTTGAACCCCCTCACAAAAATCCTGGATGTGCTACAGGATCTATGTTGTTCATACATATCTGCTTTGTGGTCTGTAGCAACTATAAAACAGCAGCATGTTCTCCATGACATGATCAATCCTGATCAGGCTTAATTCAGGCACTACCTGATCTGGTCTGAGCCCTTTTTTGTGAGTTGTTGCAGGTGATAAATAATCATAGTTTGGCTGTTTGGGAAAGACCTGGTTTTCACATCCCTAATATAAAAGGCTTGGGAAAACATTGAGGCAAAAGAAGAAAATGCTGATTATCATTATTTTCTTCTTTTGCCTCAATATTTTCCATGCTATATTTTACACCAAAAGCCCATCTTATTCAACATCCATTTTGTAGTCTGCAACAGCTTTCAAATTAGACAACCTTAATATTTTGTTATTTGGGAAAGGGTTAAAAGGACAACAGATTGATTTAACAGCCTTTTAACCCTTCCCAAATGACAAATATTTGGGATGTTCCAATTTGAAAGCTGTTACATTGTACAGCAAGTCCAGACAAAATTTTTGATAATTAACATATAGAATTCTTGCTGAATTTAAAACAGAAAATATTGAGACAAAAGAAGAAAGTGCAATATCTTTTTTCCTCATTATTATTTATACTGTAACATATACATATTCATTTTCTTGTGAACCTGATTCAAACTCGGAGATGTTAAAAAAAGACTCTTGGCCTGTTTACTTAACAATTTTGGACTATATTCATGTAAATTTTAATTTAAGTTGAATATGAACAAATGAAAAAATTAACTTAAATTTGAACTTGCCAAAAATGTTCCAAAGGGCTTTGAAGTAAAAAGAGCCTTGGAAAGTCCTAGTAAATGTAGCAGTCATTTTCGTATTTAACCATTTTTCTTTCCAAAAGTTGAATTACATTATGTATTTAAATGTTTTTGAAAAAACACCTGTTTTTCACGCCCCTTTTAGAAATAACTTGGGAAAACATTGAGAGAGAAAAAATGCTGATAATCTGCAATTTCTCCTTTTCCCTCAATATTTTCTGAAGTCTATTTAACACATTTCTGCCGTTTACATCAATGATTCTTTTTGTCTACAGAACCTTTCAAATTGGAAATGACTAAAATTTTTGGAAATGGTTATTGTGTATCATTTGTTGACTAAAATTCTATCCCTATTATTTATATGTTTACAAGAAAATATAAAGTATGCGTTTGATACATTTTATGCTCAAACTATTGATTTTGAAGAATAGATTTGTTTTGACATGCATAAGTTTTTTGTCGTAGTGCATTTGTTTCGCATCCCTATTCAAGAAAGATTTTTAGCTCCACTGGCCATCAGGCCAGCAGACTATTGTCATGGCGGTGTGTTCGTCGTGCGTGTATATGTCTGTCCGTCTGTCCATAGGTTTGAGTTCCTATCACAAATTAATATTAATATAAATATTTTATATTGAATGATCAAGACAAACTTTGCCACAATGTTGGTGACCATAAGATCTTGGATGAGTTCGATTTTGCAGTGTGATCGGAACAGGAAGTCTGGAGTTATGTGCCCTTGAATTTGACAAAATTGCTGTTTTCAACTTTATTTACACTGTAGCATCTATATTTATTGACCAATCAAGTCTTTTCTATTGTACTAGCTTGATTTGTAAATTGACTACCAGAAATCATACTCCGAATCAAGATTTTTAAGTTCCTATCACATAGCATCCTCTGATTTCAGTTTTTACCTGGGAGCTGTTAATCAGTGTTGCCTATACAACTAGTTCATTTTGTTGATCAACTACCTGAAATCATACTCTGGATCCATAGGTTTGAGTTCCTATCACAAATTAATATTAATATAAATATTTTATATTGAATGATCAAGACAAACTTTGCCACAATGTTGGTGACCATAAGATCTTGGATGAGTTCGATTTTGCAGTGTGATCGGAGCAGGAAGTCTGGAGTTATGTGCCCTTGAATTTGACAAAATTGCTGTTTTCAACTTTGTTTACACTGTAGCATCTATATTTATTGACCAATCAAGACAAAACTTGGCTACAATGTTGTTGACCATAAGATACTGGATGAGTCAAATTTTCAGCTTGATTTGACTAGAAAAACTGTTATTGACCCTTGAATTTCACAAAATTACTGTTTTCGACTTTATTGTCACTCCAACAAACACAAATACAGACCAATTAAGACACAACTTGGTGGCAATGTTGGTGACCATAAGATCTTAAATGTTTTAATTTGTCAGATTGATCGGACTAAAAAAACAGAGTTGTGTGCCCTTGACAGTAACAAAATTGCTGTTTTCGACTTTGTTTTCTCGCAAACAGCAATAAATATTAACCAATCAAAAAATCTTGGACAAAATGTTGATGAGAATTTCTTTATCAAAACAGAGTTATGTGCCCTTGACTCTGACAAAATTGTTGTTTTCTTCCACCTGGTTTATACTGTAACAGCTACAAATATTGATCTTTCAAGATTATGAAAGCAGTTTTCAGCTGGATCATAATCTCCCATCTTAAATTATGTGCTCTTGAACTTGACAACATTGTGACTTTCATTCTATCTAGGTGCAGGTGAGCGATTAAGGACCATCATGGTCCTCTTGTTTGTTTGTTTACTACCAGAAATCATACTCTGAATCCAGATTTTTGAGTTCCTTTCACATAGCATCCACTGATTCAGTTTTTGGCTTGGGGGCTGTTAATCAGTGTTGCAAATAGAACTAGTTTATTTTGTTAATTGACCGCCAGAAATCATACTCTGAATCCTGATGTTTGAGTTCCTATCACATAGCATCCTCTGGATTAAGTTTTTGGACTGAGAGCTGTTAATCAGTCTTTTCTATTGTACTAGCTTAATTTGTAAATTGACTACCAGAAATCATACTCCGAATCCAGATTTTTAAATTCCTATCACATAGCATCCTCTGATTTCAGTTTTTTACCTGGGAGCTGTTAATCAGTGTTGCCTATACAACTAGTTCATTTTGTTAATCAACTACCTGAAATCATACTCTGGATCCATAGGTTTGAGTTCCTATCACATAGCATCCGTTGATTTCAGATTTTGGCCTGGAAGCTGTTTATCAGTGTCGCCTATAGAACTAGCTTATTTTGGTAATTGACTAGCAGAAATCATACTGTGAATCTAGATGTTTAAATTCCTATCACAAAGCATCAGATGGAAATTCTATCCCTCATATGAAACATGACGGACTATTATTCACTGAGTCCAAGGACAAAGCAAATATACTGAATAAGCAGTTCCAGAAAGCTTTTTCAAGGAAGGAAGACATCAGCACAGAGGAGTTCAACAGTTGCTGTAATATGTCTAAACTATCAAATTGTAGTTATATTCAAGACTTAACCATTAGTGAACAAGGTGTCTATAAACTGCTTAAAAATCTGAAGGTCAATAAGGTTCCAGGACTAGATAACATCTCACCTTTTTAGCAAGCCCATACTTTAACCCTTTCCCGAACACAAAATTTTAGGGTGATCCACTCCACAAACTGTCACAAAAGACAAAATGGATGTTTTTAAAGATATGAGTTGTGTAGAAAATGGCACAGAAAATATTGAGACAAAAGGAGAAACTGCTGGTTATCAGCAGTTTCTTCTTTTGTTTCAATATTTTATCAAGCCTTTTCTATTGGGGACGTCAAAAGCAGGTCTTGTTCAGGGTTGCCATGCGTCAGGGAAATTTAAATTTTTTCAAGGTCAGGGAATTGTCAGGGAATTTTGTGATTTGTCAGGGAAATTTTAAAATACAGGCAAATGTCAGGGAATTGTCAGGGAATTTTTAAACGAGAGGCACTGATATCGCTCACCTGAGTTCTTCATGTATTTGATTGTGTACAATATAATTTTGTTGTAAACAAATATATATGTCACATCAAATTATTGTAAACTAGAATATCACTGAGAGTGATCATACCCCCCCCCCCAACAGCACTGTTTTTTTGTGCATCTTGAGAAGTACATTTCATTTGAACTGTGAGCTTATCAATTGGGAAAAAGAGCAATAGACCAAACAGCACATGTAAATGTTGCAAAAAATGCCAATTTTTAACAAAAGGACATAGCTCATCTTAAATCAACAAGCCTCGCTCTGCCATGCCCACATTTATTCCAAAAAATCTAAAGTTCACAACCGTGTATTGAAGTCAGTCACTCAAGGTACATTCCTGTAAGGTTTGTTTGGTTCAAATTTGCCCTATAATTCTTTCTTTAAAGAACTTTCTCATAATTTCGTTAAGTCTGATAAGCCCTGCCCTGCCACGACCACATTTTTGACGAATAAAAAATTTGCGAACAAATATTGTAACAAGTCACCCAATGATCATTCCTGCTAAGTTTGGTAACAAATCGCCTGATGGTTAAGGAGAAGAAGATTTTTGAAGAATTATCTAAAGATTGCTTGAAGTCTGATAAGCCCCACCCTGCCAAGTCCATGTTTTTCACCCAATCAGATATTCATGAACATGTGTTGAAGAGAGTCTCTCAAGGGACATTCCTGCCAAGTTTGGTTTAAATTGGCCAAATAATTGATTTTTAAAGATTTTTCACGTGATTTCTGTAAGTCCGATAAGCTCCAACCTGCCACGCCCACAATTTTTGAAGAATCAAAAATTCACAAACAAGTTTTAAAAAAGGTCACCAAATGAACATTCCTGCCAAGTATGGTTAGAATTGGCTTAGTGGTTAAGGAGAAGAAGATTTTTGAAGAATTATCTAACGATTTCTCGAAGTCTTATAAGCCCCGCCCTGCCACACCTACAATTTTCACCCAATCAAAAATTCATAAGCATGTGTTGAAAACAGTCACTCAAGGGACATTTCTGCCAAGCTTGATTCAAATTGGCCTGATAATTGATTTTTAAAGATTTTTCACATGATTTTTCTAAGTCTGAAAAGCCCCGCCCTGCCACGCCCACAATTTTTGACGAATCAAAAATTCACGAACAAGTTTTGAAAGGGGCCTCCCAAGGAACATTTCTGCCAAGTTTGGAAAGAATTGGCCCAGTGGTTAAGGAGGAGAAGATGTTAAAAGAAATTGTTGACGACGGACGACGGATGCCGGAGAGTGACTGACCCTAAGAGCTCCCCTTGAGCTCGTTGAGCTAAGGTGAGCTAAAAAGGAGATCCATTACCATATGATTATTGATTTTGACGTTGCCTTTTAAAATTGTCTGAAATTATCGCGATTTACCGCGAAATGACCGCGTAGAAACGTGTCAGTGAATTTTCAAATTTTGTCAGGGAAATGTCAGGGAATTGTCAGGGAATTTTATTTCCACTGACTAGTGGCAACCCTGTTGTTTGGGAAAGGGTTAAGTCCGGGGAGCTAATGTCACAGCCCTAGTGTCGGCGTCGCATACCGTCCCGTCGCGTCTTCACTTGAAAAACTTTAACCTGGTCTATATCTCAGGCACTATTAGAAAAACAGCCTTGATATTTCATACATTGATACATCTCGACAAGATCTTTCATTTGGGACCATGACCTTTGATCTAGTGACCTTGACCTTGAAGTTTGACTTACTTTTGAAAAAAACTTTTACCTGGCCTAATATAGATATCTCATGCACTATTATTGATAGAGCCTTGATATTTCACACATGGATACCTCCTGACAAGACCTTTCATTTGGGACCATGACCCTTGACCTTGTGACTTTGACCTTGGAGTTTGACGCACTTTTAAAAAATTAGCTGTTTTTGTGACAAGCTCCCGTATAGGCGAGCTACGTTGTACGTTTGTTAAAAGAACTCGCATCAGACATTGCCCCTATCTTAACCATAATATACAATGCCTTCTATAGCTCAGTGGTGAACTTCCAAAGATATGGAAATCTGCAAACATCTGCCCCATATTCAAGAAAGGGAAAAGATTTAATCTATAGGCCAGTATCATTAACCTGTATTGCATGCAAGTTAATGGAACATATTGTTACCAGTCACATTATGACACATGCCGATAAATACAACATTCTGTATCCGTTACAACATGGTTTCAGAAGAGGAGTCTCTTGTGAAACACAACTAATAGAGTTTATCGATGATGTATCTCAAAATCTGGACAACGGTAAACAAACAGACTGCTTAATAATGGATTTTTCAAAAGCATTTGACAAGGTTAGTCACTCTTTATTAATTCATAAACTCAAATGTTATGGAAAAAACAACAACTGGATAGCTATCTTTCTATCAGAAAGGGACCAACTTGTTGTAGTTGAAGGCGAGTACTCAGACAGTGCACCAGTGGATTCAGGAGTGCCTTAGGGATCGGTGTTGGGACCTAGCTTATTTCTTTTCTATATAAACGATCTTCCGACTGGACTATTTTCAAAAGTTAGACTTTTTGCGGACGACACCATAGCGTACATAACCATATCAAACCAAACAGACTGTAAAAAGCTGCAAAGTGACATAACCAAACTTGAAGACTGGGAAAACAAATGGCTTATGAACTTTCATCCAGAAAAATGTAATGTATTGTCGATCACTAAGAACAGAAGAACTATCAAACACAACTATACCCTAAGGAACCATCCACTTGAACATGTCTCATCAGCCAAGTACCTTGGAGTTACATTTACCTCAGACCTGAAATGGACCCAGCACATAAAAAACATCTGCTCAAAAGCTAACAGTACAATAGGATTCTTGAAGCGAAACATAAATTCAGTAACAGAACAATAAAAGAGAAAGCTTATAAAGCTTTAGTGAGACCACCCCTCGAAGTGCAGCCTGGGACCCCCATCTAAATAATGAAATTAAAAGATCGTAATGGTACAGAGGCGAGCTGCACATTATGTATTGAACAGACACCACAAGCGATCATCCGTAACTGATATGCTAGACGAACTGCAATCGAAACCACTCCAGGAAAGAAGAGAAACATCTAGACTTACTATGATGTACAAAATCACATACGGACTAGTAAACATACCTAACGATAAACTGATACAGAACCATAGAACATCCAGGAAGAACAATGACAAAGCCTTTCAAATACCATCTTGTAGAACTACAATCAGGTCAGAGTCCTTCTACCCCCGCACAATCAGGGACTGGAACACCTTGCCCAGCAGCACCATGTCTGCTCGGAGTCTTGGGGCATTCAAGGCTCATCTATTGTAAATCATAGACTATGTTTTTAACTTTCACTGTACATAGAAAACTGCACAAGTGACTCTTTTAAACTATTTGAACTGTGAATTGTTTACAAATGCGCACTCCCAAAACGCGGCGGAATAGTCAATTTGATGACGGTGGCCGTTATGCGGTAAAAGTAGAAGCATCCTCTGAATTCAGTTTTTGGCCAGGGAGCTGTTAATCAGTGTCGCCTATAGAACAAGCTAATTTTATTAATTGACTACCAGAAATCATACTCTGAATGCAGATTTTTTAGTTCCTATCGCATAGCATCCTCTGAATTCAGTTTTTGGCCTGGGAGCTGTTAATCAGTGTCGCCTATGGAACTAGCTAATTTTATTAATTGACTACCAGAAATCATACTCAGAATCCAGATTTTTGAGTTCCTATCACATAGCATTCTCTGAATTCAGATTTTGTCCTTGGAGATGTTAATCAGTGTCGCCTATAGAACTAGCTTATTTTGTTAATCGACTACCAGAAATCATACTACGAATCCAGATTTTTTAGTTCCTATCGCATAGCATCCTCTGAATTCAGTTTTTGGCCTGGGAGCTGTTAATCAGTGTCGCCTATAGAACAAGCTAATTTTATTAATTGACTACCAGAAATCATACTCCGAATCCAGATTTATTAGTTCCTATCGCATAGCATCCTCTGAATTCAGTTTTTGGCTTGGGAGATGTTAGGCAGTGTCGCCTATAGAACTAGCTCATTTTGTTAATTGACTACCAGAAATCATACTCAGAATCCAGATTTTTGAGTTCCTATCACATAGCATTCTCTGAATACAGATTTTGGCCTTGGAGATGTTAATCAGTGTCGCCTATACAACTAGCTCATTTTGTTAATTGACTACCAGAAATCATACTCAGAATCCAGATTTTTTAGTTCCTATCGAATAGCATCCTCTGAATTCAGTTTTTGGCCTGGGAGATGTTAATCAGTGTCGCCTATAGAACTAGCTCATTTTGTTAATTGACTACCAAAAATCATACTCCGATCCAGATTTTTTAGTTCCTATCGCATAGCATCCTCTGAATTCAGTTTTTGGCATGGGAGATGTTAATCAGTGTCGCATATAGAACTAGCTCATTTTGTTAATTGACTACCAGAAATCATACTCAGAATCCAGATTTTTGAGTTCCTATCACATAGCATTCTCTGAATTCAGATTTTGGCCTGGGAGCTGTTAATCAGTGTCGCATATAGAACTAGCTTATTTTGTTAATCGACTACCAGAAATCATACTCTGAATCCAGGTTTTTTAGTTCCTATCACATAGCATCCTCTGCATTCAGTTTTTGGCCTGTGAGCTGTTAATCAGTGTCGCCTATAGAACTACCTTATTTTGTTAATTGACTACCAGAAATCATACTCTGAATCCAGGTTTTTTAGTTCCTATCACATAGCATCCTCTGAATTCAGTTTTTGGCCTGGGAGCTGTTAATCAGTGTCGCCTATAGAACTAGCTTATTTTGTTAATTGACTACCAGAAATCATACTATGAATCCAGGTTTTCGACTTCCTATCAGATAGCATCCTCTGAATTCAGTTTTTGGCCTGGGAGCTGTTAATCAGTGCCGCCTATTGAACTAGCTTATTTTGTTAATTTACTTCCAGAAATCATACTCTGAATCCAGGGTTTTGAGTTCCCCTTTAATATCCACAATGTTTTTTAACCTGAAATGCAAGAATTGTTAAAATTCCACCAATTTGAAATTGTCATCTGCAACACCTTTCAAATTGGAACAGTCCGAAATTTTGCCATCTGATAATGGGGTTATTTCCCCAAGGAGTTGGTAAAGTAATATGTAAAGGGTTGATAAGGGTTAACAAATGACCTTGAGGAAGGTCACATCACATGAAACAGATAGATATCATTGAAAGAAAGTTACATACCAAATTTGAGCAATGTATGTCGAATACTTTTGGAGAAAAGGCAAATGTTAAGTTTTCAGACAGACGGACGGACAGACATCCAGACGCAAGTAAAACAATGTGCCTCGATCCTTCGATACCAGGGCATAAAAAGATAATTCAAGACTAAAAATGATTTATTTCAATATTTTATTATGTTAAAATACTTACACAATTAGTGATATTTATCACAATTTAAATGGTAGAAAAATTAATATGTAACAAACAGCTTATAACCTTAATCTATGATCAATCTAAAATCATACAGTTTCAATCAATTGAATATTGTTTAGTCCCACTGCCTTGTTTACGCATGACATTTTGATGACTGGTGTTCCTTCCCATGAGTTCCTGGTATTTCTGTTTACAGTTCAAAAACAGCCATAGTGGGGAATCATGTGATACAGAAATGTCAGAAAATCTGAAAAAGGCCCCTTGTGGCATTTGTGAACAACATGGTTCCAGATCAGCCTGCGTATACACGCAGTCTGATCAAGAACCATGCCGTTCTCTTGTAGCTTCTTTTTGACCTGTAGCAACCACAAAACAGCATTGTGGATCCTGGTCAAACCGCACTTAGGTACAGACTGATTTTGAAACATGGTTGTCTCAAATGCTATAAGGGACCTTTTTCCAGACCCTGGCTCAAAATTATTTAACAAAAATTATGCATCCCTCTATTTACAAATTCAACACATGATGGGTGAAATACCAGACAAAACAATATGTGTTTGTAAAATCAGTTACTGTTTCTCTTGGGTTTTTTTTTTTTTTTTTTTTTTTGGGGGGGGGGGGGGAGGGGAAGATGGCTTTAATATGTGATATGAAATACAGCTAAAAATCACATGACACCATAACATCATCCATTGCTAAAAATTCTCTTAATTGTGTCAATATGTGACCAATTTACATTCGGTTTAAAGCATAGAAGGTGGGGACATGTTAGGGATTTATTGGATGTGGTCGATTTTTTTTAAACAACACCTGATTAAAAAAAATATTGGAGAGCGAGGTAATTTTCGTTTGTTCATCAAGAACTTTCTTATTCATTATTGTCCACCTCATCCGGCAAATCCCTGGTATGTTTCCACCTTCTCTGCTCCAAACCTTTTTTCCCAAAATGATCAAATATTAACAGAAGTATTGAAATTGGCGTGTCACATGTTTCCCGGCCTAGATGAAATGATGGGTTACATGAAACTGGAAATCACTTTTGGTTGAAAAATATCACCAAGATGAAATGTTTTGTAAACAGAAAAACAGACATACGTCCCAAATACTCCAATCTGCAAATTCATACATGACAGAGAGCAACAAAATTACAAGCTTCATATAATCATATAGAAGCTTACCCTTTCCCAAACGACAATATTTTAGGGTAGTCCAATTTGAAAGCAGTTGCAGTGGACAAATTATATGTGAAAAAGATAGGATTTGTGTACAATAAAGAAGAGAAAATGTTGAGACAAAAGGAGAAACTGCTGATTATCAGCAGTTTCTTCTTTTGTCTCAATGTTTTCCCAACCCTTTTCTATTAGGGACGTCAAAACCAGGTCTTGTTTGGGAAAGGGTTAAATAGCAACAAAAAATCTAATTTGATCTACAAAAGCTTTGCAAAATAAACAATATAAAATAAAAACAATGCAAAACAAAATCACACAGGCTGCCAGCAGCTATCTATGGTATACATCAATTGCACAGTTTTATCACACTTCAAACAGAGCTCTAACAAACAGTAGACATTTACTATTTCATAGAGTATTTCGACCCTAATAAAATTCATGCGCCGCTAGAATTATTTGGGTGACGTAAACATTCTGAGGTGGAACATTCCACTGCCGAATGTTTACGACATTGCCTAAATAGGTTTGGATATGTAACGAATTGTTAATGATGTCTATATTTGTAAGCTGCCTCAGTCGTCAACAAAACATTTTTTTCTGAAGATATAATTTAGAGACGATACATACCATAGAAAACAACATGGAAAAGGAAGAAAATGCTGGTTATCAGCATTTTCTTCATTTGCCTCAATGTTTTCGAAAACCTTTTCTATTAGGTACTTCAAAAGGCGGCATTAAATGGGAAATATTTGACACAATATTTCCAACAAAAGCATGCTTGAAATCACAAGTCGTGTATATATTAGAAAGGCACAAAAGATTCATGGAAAGACTAATTACAATCCAACATAGTTTTAAATATTTAGTAGGGATGGTAACGAGTACCAATTTTACTAATCGAGTACTCGGTCACCCTTCCGATCGAGTACTCGAGTACTCGTATAGAAACGTCGTCTTTTGGTTATAGTATCGGTGTTTTCCAACATGTTCATAGGCGATTTATGCAGCATATCTTCGGTAAAAATATCTCTTAAGATGATATTTGATCAGTACTTTATTTGAGAAAAATGGAAGATTGTCAGTTATGCGATGAAAATTACAGAAAGTGTAAAATTCTTTCCATTAAACTCTTGAAAAGTAAAAAATCCGCAAAGTTGTTGTTGTTATAAATCTCCAAAATGTTCGTAATATTTACACATTTTGTGATATTATTCAAGTCACGACTTAGAGGAAGGCATTGTTAGACTTTCTTGAATTCATTTTCGTGTAATCGGGAATGAGATGCTTCTGCTTCGAGAAACAAATAGCAATAGAATGATATCTTAACAATAATACAATAATCGGCTGATCGAATATTGCATAAACCATTTAACTCTAAGGTAAATCTTACGGACTTCCAATTAAAATGCATCGCCTGAAATCGGAGTAAACAGCAGTGAAGGTGCGAAAATTTATGACATTGTTTGACAGCGAGAACAATATAGCTGTTGGCACTTGATTGCAAATTAGGACGATATCGAGGGATTAGATAATCGGCGGACGACCATGTGTTACATGCTCTACCCTTTGCACGGCACAGTGTTGGAAAAGAGAGATTGATATTTTCAACAATTTGAGTTTGGAAACGAATTCTCATTTTTCTGCTGATATTATTTTTTCTTTCCGATTACTCGATTAGTGAAATTGGTAATCGATACTCGGACGTTCGATCGAGTACTCGATTAATCGAATACTCGTTCCCATCCCTAATATTTAGTAAAGACAAGAAAAAATTGAACATTTGCATGATGAATGCAATTCCTTGGACACATGAGATGTATTTTTAAGTTCATACAAAAATAGCATAACAATTATTTCGTTGATTTCGATACAGATATGTTTATTTTATATTAATACATGTATATGATAAAATCAGTACTGTTAATTTCTATCTCATGAATTTTAAAACCCTTTTCCAAACAAGACCTGCTTTTGTTATCAAAAGCTTGAAAAACATAAACAAGAGTGCCATGGTTACAAAATATGCCGGCCGCGGCCTTATATCTATAGCGCAGTTGGTAGCGCATCTGACCCTCATTCGAGAGGTCCCGGGTTCGATACCCGGCCGCGGCTAATACCCTTTCTGACAAAATTGTCACCCACCAATGGGTTTGAAATCGTTAACCTAAGTGGGCGAGCAGGTGGAGGCTCGGTAAGGGTGTTGTGGTAGTACTGGTTTGAGAAACAACAGGAATCCATGGGTAGGTGCTCCAGCCGCCGCGATATGACCCTGGTAGTTGAAAACGGCGTAAAACCCCAATAAACTCATACAATATATGCCGCCACTCCAAGATACTAAGTTTTAAGGGGGCATAACTCGGGCAAAAATCAATGAACCAAAAAATCCTTCCTTCATGCACATCTAGCTCTCAAGGTGATAACATTGACCAACTTTCAAAAAGATCCAGCCAGAAACTTAGGAGTTGCGCTCACAAAAAAATGGACTTACGGACGGAGGAACGCACAGACAGAGAAGATGACGTCAATATACTAACGCATCAGGCGTATAAAAACAACAACAGAAATTGCTGATAACCAGTAAGTTCTCCTTTTCCCTTGATATTTTCTGTGCTATAACAAACACATTTTCTACCTTTGACATCAATTGTTTTGTTGTACGAGACTCCTTTCAAATTGGACTGGTCTAAAATTTTGGTAAGGGTTAAATTAATTTCAAATGCCAATATAAATTCACTATAAATTCAATATAAATGCCTATGAATTACAGGGATTAAATGTAAAAGAATAGATAAACTTGTGTACAAAAATAATCATGTTTCACACATAAACAATTCATCATCAGCAAATTGGCTGTCAAGAGCTTAGTTCAAAGCTTCGTGGACTGGCTGTTTTTTTCTAAACCCCTTCTCAAACAAGACCAGGTTTTGAATTCCATAACAAAAGCGGCTAAGGAAAACATTGAGACAAAAGTAGTAAATGCTGATGACCATCATTTTCTTCTTTTACCTCAATATTTTCTGTGTTATACTGTCTATAAATATTCACTTTATCAACATTGATTTTGTTATCTGCAACAGCTTTCAAATTGGATCAGTTTAATTTTTTCCTTTGGGAAGGGTTTAAATCGGATCCTGTAATCAGAAAGCATATTAGGACATGACCTAAATAGCCCCTGCCCCCATTCTTTGAGTAGTTAGACATAACAGGGTTGCCACTCAACTTTCATTTCAAAATTCCCTGACTTTTCCCTGATTTTTCCCTGACTAAAGACCATTTTCCATACATACAATAACGAAGTTTTGATACACCTTTTCTTGCATTTTTTAAATAATCGTTAAACCCATCTGTTTCTAACTGCCTCCAAACTCCACATACAGAGGTTTATCTCAATACATGTAAATAAGTTCGGATAGATTCAATTTTGACTTTTTTTTTTTTTTGGGGGGGGGGGGGGGGCAAGTCTTTTCTTACACGATAAACTTCAGCTGGCATCACTAGAGAACTCAACATGGTTAAATAATGTAAGTTGCTTGGCTTTTTTCAGAAAAGTTCAAGTATTTTGTTCTAAAATCAGCTATTTTTTTCTTCAAAGACAAGTTAATTCCTTCAAGTATAAGCATACTAAACCTTCTAAAATATAATTGTCAGAGGCATACTCTAACTCAGTATTTTTTAAAATTTTTGAGCCAATGCATTATATTCGAGCATGCCATGCCAGTGGAGACAAGAGAGGACATTGTTCTTTCTTTTAATGGGGGTTCGGGGGTCTCCCCCGTGAAAATTGGGAAAGTATGGTGAGATTCGATGGCATCTGGGGTCTGTTTTTCAAAATTTTACTCAAAAAGATTTTACTTGAAAACCATCAATAATATGATTTTCAGAACTGGATTCTACCTTAGCCATAAAATTTTGAAATTCCCTGACTTTTCCCATTTTTCTGATTTTCCCTGACTCAAATCAAAATTCCCTGACTTTTCCCTGACCTGAAAAAAATATCATTTTCCAGACTTTTTTCCCTGACCGTGGCAACCCTGCATAAAATTCAAAATCAAATTTGAAAACAATCAACTTTCTGGTAGCACAAAAGCAGTAGGAAAGATGCCAGTCTTGCCATCTAAAACACCATTCCTCCAATCTTCAGCTCCAGGTACTAGATCTAATAACTGTATTTTATCACCAGCAGTAAACGTGAGTTCATTATCACTTTCTCCAACAAAGTCATACTGCGCCAGGCCAAACTCTTGGTGTGTTGAGTGACTAGGTGTGTTCCAATCTGTACTTGTGTCTGTGTGTTGGTTGTCTGGGATCCAAGAGTCTTCTAAAACAAGAAAAATAAAGTTAAAGTTTGTACTAGATCTAACAGCTGTATTTTATCACCAGCAGTAAATGTGAGTTCATTATCACTTTCTCCGACAAAGTCGTATTGCGCCAGGCCAAACTCTTGGTGTGTTGAGTGACTAGGTGTGTTCCAATCTGTACTTGTGTCTGTGTGTTGGTTGTCAGGGATCCAAGAGTCTTCTAAAACAAGAAAAATAAAGTTAAAGTTTGTACTAGATCTAACAGCTGTATTTTATCACCAGCAGTAAATGTGAGTTCATTATCACTTTCTCCGACAAAGTCGTATTGCGCCAGGCCAAACTCTTGGTGTGTTGAGTGACTAGCTGTGTTCCAATCTGTACTTGTGTCTGTGTGTTGGTTGTCTGGGATCCCAGAGTCTTCTAAGAAAAAGATTGATAGTGATAAAGAAAAGGATTTGAGTACAAAATAGCTGGGGAAATATTGAGGCAAAGGAAGAAAATGCTGATTATCAGCATTTTCTTCTTTTGCCTCAATATTTTCCCAAGCCTTTTCCATTTGGAACATCAAAACCTGGTCTTGTTTGGGAAAGCGTTAAAAAGCCCCGCCCCCTCCCCATTCTTTGAGTAGTTAGACATAAATCAAACTTGAAACCAATCAACTTTCTGGCAGCACGAAAACAGCAGGAAAAATCCCAGTCTTGCCATCTAAAACACCATTCCTCCAATCTTCAGCCCCAGGAACTAGATCTAACAGCTGTATTTTATCACCAGCAGTAAATGTGAGTTCATTATCACTTTCTCCAACAAAGTCATACTGCGCCAGGCCAAACTCTTGGTGTGTTGAGTGACTAGGTGTGTTCCAATCTGTGTTTGTGTCTGTGTGTTGGTTGTATGGGATCCAGGAGTCTTCTGAAACAAGAAAAATAAACTTAAAGTTTGTACTAGAACCAATAACTGTATTTTATCACCAGCAGTAAATGTGAGTTCATTATCACTTTCTCCGACAAAGTCGTATTGCGCCAGGCCAAACTCTTTGTGTGTTGAGTGACTAGCTGTGTTCCAATCTGTACTTGTGTCTGTGTGTTGGTTGTCTGCGATCCCAGAGTCTTCTAAGAAAAAGATTGATAGTGATAAAGAAAAGGGTTTGAGTACGAAATAGCTGGGGAAATATTGAGGCAAAGGAAGAAAATGCTGATTATCAGCATTTTCTTCTTTTGCCTCAATATTTTCCCAAGCCTTTTCCATTAGGAACATCAAAATCTGGTCTTGTTTGGAAAAGGGTTAAAAAACCCGCCCCTATTCTTTGAGTAGTTATATATAAACTTAAAACCAATCAGCTTTCTGGTAGCACAAAAGCAGCAGGAAAAATCCCAGTCTTGCCGTCAAAAACACCATTTCTCCAATCTTCCGCTGCTGTTACTAGATCTAACAGCTGTATTTTATCACCAGCAGTAAACGTGAGTTCATTATCACTTTCTCCGACAAAGTCATACTGCGCCAGGTCTTGGTGTGTTGAGTGACTAGGTGTGTTCCAATCTGTACTTGTGTCTGTGTGTTGGTTGTCAGGGATCCAAGAGTCTTCTAAAACAAGAAAAATAAAGTTAAAGTTTGTACTAGATCTAACAGCTGTATTTTATCACCAGCAGTAAACGTGAGTTCATTATCACTTTCTCCGACAAAGTCGTATTGCGCCAGGCCAAACTCTTGGTGTGTTGAGTGACTAGGTGTGTTCCAATCTGTACTTGTGTCTGTGTGTTGGTTGTCTGGGATCCAAGAGTCTTCTAAAACAAGAAAAATAAAGTTTAAGTTTGTACTAGATCTAACAGCTGTATTTTATCACCAGCAGTAAACGTGAGTTCATTATCACTTTCTCCGACAAAGTCGTATTGCGCCAGGCCAAACTCTTGGTGTGTTGAGTGACTAGGTGTGTTCCAATCTGTACTTGTGTCCGTGTGTTGGTTGTCTGAGATTGAGGAGTCTTCTGATAAAAGAGAATTTTTTTTTACTTCAACTTAATGAATGCCAATGCATCTTGAAGCAATACACCTCTAAGCAAGATCTGGCTTTGGTGTCACGAGTAAAACTAGTTTGAGAAAATATTATTTGATAGAAAAGGAGATATTGCTTACAATCGGCATTTTTCTCATTTCTTCTTCCTTTAAACTTTTCGTGCTCAGGTGAGCTCAGGGGTCTTGCTACCAATTTTTGTTTGGGGCCAGGGGCCAGTGAAATTGGGAAAAATAGCGACGTTTTTACCTAAATTGGGAAAAACTAAAATAAGTTTGTATTCGTACTGTCACTCAGTTTCAGCTGTAAATTAGACTAGTGGTGTAAAATGCATTTACACACACTCTAGTTTAAGAATCTACTCTAAAACTGTCTTCAAAATGTTTGTAAATGAAGATGAGGTCTTAACATGGGGCACTTTTGGTCCTCATTGGGAATTTTCACCAGAGAATTGGGAAAAAAAGATACTTTTTGCCATTGGGAATGGGGCCCAATAACGGCCCCAAATTTTGGTAAACGAGACCCCTGGAGCTAAACAGTAAAGTTATGAAATTAATTCACACCTACAATGCTAATTACAAAGCAAATAGTATATAATTATTTTTCACTAAGCCAAGGAACACAAATTAATACCATACCTTTAAAATCAACTTTAATCTCAACAAAAGCAGCAGGAAAGATCCCAGTACGACCATGACAAGATCCCTTCAACCAATCCTCATTGACCTTTTCCACAAGGTCAATTCTGTCCCCTATATCGAACTTCAAGTCATCAGCAGTTTCACCTGGATAGTCGTACAACGCCACACAATATGGCTGTTCTCCTTGGTCAACATGGTGTTTATCTACTGTTTCTGTATCAGAGTTTACGGTTTTGTGTTCTGTTGAAGTTGTAGGCTCCTCATGTTTCCAGTTTGGTGATTGAGCTGTGTCATGTTTCACATCATTTGTTGGAATCTATAAAATGGAATTAAGGCTTTATCTTACCATATGGCAAAATTTCGGGCTGTTCCAATTTTAAAGGTGTTGCAGATGACTATTTCAAGTTGATAATATTTTAAAAATCTTTCTCTTTTACGTTGAAAAACATTGTGGTAAATAAAGAAATTGCTTGTGACAAGCAATTTCTTCATTTTCCACAATGTTTTCCAAAGCCTTTATTTTGTAGGGCATCAAAAGGCGTTTATGTGTGGGAATGTGTTAATACTAAATTCATCCTACAAAACATTAACTAAATTTATCCTACAAAACATTAATTCCAGTTAAAATTTACTTGAGGCTACATTAAAATGTCTGTAAGAAGATAAAGAAAGTCTTTAAAGAATCATAATTTATCGCTCAACAGAAAAAAAAACCATTGGAAATATGCCATTGATATGCATTTTTCAATAATTGTTCAATTCTAGATTGAAAACAAATCTGGTTTTGGCCTTCCCCTGTGGTTGAAAATGAGAAAGCAAAATGTGTTTGTGAAACACAAATGCGAAATGGCAAATGTTTTCACATTAAGTTTTGGATTGACAGACAGATGGACAGACAGCTGGTAAGACCGGGGGACAGACAACGGTAAAACAATATGCCGCCAATCAGGGGCATAAAAATGAATAGCTTTTTCCCCTTTACCCTAAATTTTTTGTGCTTTTGTGTACAAAATTCTTTAACATGCATACAAATCTTTGTTATAAAAGTCGATTTTGTCTTCTGCAGCAGCTTTAAGAACTTTAGTTTTGTCCTCTGAAAACAGGAGGTCTCACCAACTAATCTAAATCAAAGAATGCCTTTAAAATCACACAACAATCAATCCCATTGAACGCGACATATGTCTCGTCCAATTACATGGCTTGTAATCACATTTTGCTTTAAACAACTGATTTAGAAATGTTGTGACAAGCAATTTCTTCATTTCCCACAATGTTTTATACTCAGAAAGACCAAAAATCATAAAATTTTAATTCACAAAGATTTGTCGGCTGCGACACCTTTGAATTTGGACCTGTCTAAAAATTTTGCCGTCTGGTAATGAGTTCTGAAACTGAAAGTTAATATTGCCATCAGAAAACATGTTACACTTACATCTTGTTCATGATTATCCTCCACCGTATCCCACATGGCTAGAGAAGCTGTCAGTGGATCGACTGGTGGTTTGACCTCGTGCTGGAGTTTATTTAGTCTGTTTTGAAAGTCCATTTTGAATTCTGCAGCAGCTTTAACCCATTCCCACACAATGATGCCTTTTGATGCCCCACAAGATAGAGGCTTTGGAAAACTTTGTGGAAAATGAAGAAATTGCTTGTAACAAGCAATTTCTTCATTTCCCACAATGTTTTCAACTCAGAAAGACCAATAATCATAAAATTTTAATTCACAAAGATTTGTTGTCTGCCAAACCTTTGAATTTGGACCTGTCTAAAATTTTGCCGTATGGTAATGAATTAAAGGGACATTTCATTCCAATTTCAATTTTTTAAAGTATGTCTTGATGCCAAGATTGGTTATTCCAATGAGTATAAATACTATTAGTTTTTTGAAGTTGTTGCCAATAAGCGAGAAACACGCATTTGAAGTTGAGACATAATCGATAAATTGCATATAAATCAGAACTGTTGTCCACAACAATTTGTTCAATTTTAACACAAAAATATAAATTTCTCGTAAACGGCGCAATATTTTGGCTTGAAATTTTCAGAATTTTCATAAGGAAATTTGCTCTTTAAGATAAAAATAAAAGTAAAATTTATGACAAAAAATTCTGAAATGTCACTTTAAAACTGAAAGTTAATTTTGCCATGTAAAAACATGTTACACTTACATCTTGTTCATACTTATCCTCTACAGTATCCCACATTGCTAGAGAAGCTGTCAGTGGATCGACTGGTGGTTTAACCTCGTGTAGCGACTTTGTCTTGGACAGAGGAGGTAAATCAGGAGGAACATGGTCAATAAACTGTACAGGAAACTGTCCACTTCTCTCCCCTATTTCTCCATACAACCATTCTTCATTGACCATATATTGGACTTTTATACTTTCTCCTGCCTATTAAAGTGACATTTCATATTTATTTCATTTTTTAAAAGTATGTCTTGATGCGAAAATTGTTTATTCTAATGCGTATAAATGCTATCAGTTTTTTGAAGTTGTTATTTATAAGCGAAAAATTCACCTTCAAAGTTGAGACAGAAATGACAAATTCTATATAAATCTGAACTGTTGTCCACAACAATTTGTTTAATTTTAGCAGGAAAATATATATTTATCATAAACGGTTCAATATTTTGGCTTGCAATTTTCAGAATTTTCATAAGAAAACATGTTCTTTCAGATAGAATAAAAGTAAAATTTATGTAAAAATAATTCTGAAATGTCACTTTAAAACAGATAAATTGTTTTTGAGACTCAATAAATGATATACTTATGAGCTCATCAAGAGAATTATCTAATGGAAAGATGATTCAAATCAGATGGACAAAATAAAATGACCTCTTCCTAAGAAGGAACATAGTTCAAAATTAGAAACAAGAGGACCAGAATGGTCCTGAATCGCTCACCTGACTTGATTTGTTTCAATGGGTGAGGAGAAGAACATTTTGTAAGAATTATCCAATGATTCCTATAAGTTATAGAAGCCCCGCCCATATTTTTTGACGAATCAAAAAAATCATGTAAAAGAATTGCAAAGAGTCATTCAAGGGACATTCTTGCCATGTTTGGTTCAAATTGGACCAATGGTTGATTTTTAAAGAATTTTCTATTGATTTCTCTAAGTCAGATAAGCCTCGCCCTGCCACACCCACATTTTTCGATGAACCAAAAATTCATGAACATATGTTGTTAAAAGTCACACAAGGAACATTCCTGCCAAATTTGGCTCAAATTGGACGAATGGGTGATTTTTAATGAATTTTCTCTTGAATTCTCTAAGTCAGATATGCCCCGCCCTGCCACGTCCACATTTTTTGATGAATCAAGGATCCGCGAACAAGTTTTGAAAGGGATCATCCAAGGAACATCCCTGCCAAGTTTCATTACAATTGACCCGATGGGTAAGGAGAAGAAGATTTTTAAAGAATTATCTAACGATTCCTCTAAGTCTGATAAGCCCCGCCCTGCCACGCCCACATTTTTTGATGAATCAAAAATTCATGAACACATGTTGTAAATAGTCACACAAGGAATATTCCTGCCAAGTTTGGTTGAAATTGGACCAATGATTGATTTTTAATGAATTTTCTCGTGATTTCTCTAAGTCAGATAAGCCCCGCCCTGCCACGCCCACATTTTTTGACGAATCAAAAATCTGCGAACAAATTTTGAAAGGGGTCACCAAAGGAACATTCCTGCCAAGTTTGATCAAAATTGGCCCACTGGGTAAGGAGAAGAAGATGTTTAAAGAAATTATGAACTGACGGACAGACGGACGCCGGACGGTGAGTGACTACAAAAGCTCACCTTGAGCACTTCGTGGTCAGGTGAGCTAAAATGAAGATAACTTAACTCACACTGAAATATTTACTATATGCGGAACAAATCATCTGGAAACTTTTACTACCAAAAACACATTATATACAGGCTTTAAATACAAATAATGTGTACAATCATTGTATTTTCAATCATGTTTTAATTCATAGCAAAGACTTAGTATCATGTATGTTTATTGCCAAAAAGCATTGTTAGCTGATTTGCCAAATAAATGAATTTGAATTTGCAAAACAAATCAAAACTTGAAATTAAACAATTATTTTCCTACCTGGAAGCTCAATTCGCCATCTTCTCCATCAAAATCGAACATGGCTTTAACCACTGTGCCTTTATTCTGAGTTTCGTCAACTTCCTGTATATCCTCAATTATTTCAACATACACGAGTGGAAACACTCCGACCCGTCCATTACACTCTCCCTTCCTCCATTCCGGCCCGACCCTCTCTAATAGTTTGATCATATCGCCCTCCTCGAATGGTAAATCATCCGCACCTTCCCCGTCAAAGTCGAACCTGGCTCGACATCGAGGTCCAACACCGATCGTGTCAGGCTTTTCTGGTGATGTATCAAAATACATCTCCTCATTGTCATCTGATAAGTCTGCTATATCTACATCCTGAAATATTTTGAATTGTTTAAAAGAAATTCAAGACCATCAGCATTTTCCTCCTTTTTCCTCAATGTCTTCAAAAGGTGTTTCTAAGAGGGACATTAAAACTAGGTCTAATTTCAGGCAGAGTTCAAGCAGAGCAGAGTGCTGTATTTAAGGTCAAGTTTGCAGATTTTTTCTAGGCTTTCATGTTATGTGTCATCCTTCATTTCCAAATTCTCATGTTTTATTCAGCTTTATCTATTTCCTGGAATATAAAATCTTTTTTGTTCAAAATTATACTGACTTTGTCATCTGTAGTACCTTTGATATTCAAACAGTCTTAAAATTTGTAGTTTGGAAATAGGTTAAAACACTATGGTTTACCTGTCCTGGTAAAGGAATCTTGACCTTGACAAAATCTTTAGGAAACATTCCTTCACTCTCTCCAACCTGTCCTATCAACCAATCAGAATCAACCATTCTCTTCAAGATGATTACATCACCAGTCTAAAAGTAAAGCAAACAAGAAAGGTAAAATATTGTGGAAACAACTAGGACCATTGTCACATATTCCATTTTCAAACTTTCCAAACCAGTTTGTAATATTTCATCATTACGAAAGATTTAGTAATGTTATCATTCCAATCATTATGTCCATTAAATTGTTCACAACATTCCCTTTTGCACGAGATTGTTAATATCACAGAAATATAAAGTTTTGGACAGACTTAAAAATAATAAAATTATGCCCTTTCCTCTGAAACAATGCAGCTGCTGCCATAGCGCAGTTGGTAGCGCATCTGCCTCTCACTCAAGAGGTCCCGAGATAGATCTCCAGCAGCGGCATAATTATATCCTTTCTGACAAAATTGTCACCCACCAATGGTATGATAATCATCAACTTATATGGGCGAGTAGCTGCAGCCTTTGTAAGGATATTTTGGTAGTACTGAACTTAGAAATGACATAAATCCATGGTTAGGTGTTCCACCTGGCGTGATATGATCATAGTAGTTTAAAATGGCATTAAACCCTAATAAATCAACCTGAAACAATGCACAAACTTCACTGCTCACCTGAAACCTCAGCTCATCCTCGTGCCTTGGACTATAATCAAACAAAGCAATACCATGAGGAGCTTTCATCATATAACTATAGAGTAGGTGGTTTGGCCTGGTCTAGATGGCAGCACAGGCCCATAGTCCCTCTTGTTTGTTAAACACATTACCAAATGGCAAAATTTTAGATTTGTCAAATTCCAAGATGTTGCAGGTGAAAATTAAAAGTGAATGGAATTTTTCATTTTTTTGTATTTCCGTTAAGAAAACATTGTGGGAAACAAAGAAATCGCTTGTCACAAGCAATTTCTTTGTTTCTCACAATATTTTCCAAAGCCATTATCTAATAGAGAGTCAAAAAGAGTCAATGTGTGGTAATGGGTTACTGTGACCCATTATGATGCATCTTACACATGAATTTTGGGGAAACATTGATATAAAAGGTGGAAATTCTCACCTTAAACTGCAGCTCATCCTCATGTCTTGGACTATAATCAAACAGAGCAATACCATGAGGAGCTTTCATCATATAACTATATAGTGGGTGGGTTGGACCTGGCCTAGATGGCAGTACAGGTCCATTAGTTCCTCTCGTTTGTTTTCTGTGACCCATTTTGATTAATCTTACACATAAATTTGGGGAAACATTGATATAAAAGGTGGAAATTCTCACCTTAAACTGCAGCTCATCCTCATGTCTTGGACTATAATCAAACAGAGCAATACCATGAGGAGCTTTCATCATATAACTGTAGAGTAGGTGGTTTGGCCCAATCCGAGAGAGCAGTAAAGGCCCATTAGTACCTCTTGTTTGTTTACCCCATTACCAATTGGCAAAATTTTAGACTTGTCAAATTCCAAAATGTTGCAGGTGAAAATTCAAAGTGAATGGAATTATGCATTTTTTTTTTTTTAGAAAACATTGTGGGAAACAAAGAAATTGCTTGTCACAAGCAATTTCTTTGTTTCCCACAATATTTTCCAAAGCTATTATCTTGTAGAGAGTCAAAAATAGTCAATGTGTAATAATGGGTTACTGTGACCCATTTTGATGCATCTTACACATAGGCTTTGGGGAAACATTGAAACAAGAGCCGTCAGAGACGGACAATGCTCCCCGAATAAGGCATTGTCACAATAAATATATGCCATGCAGAGCTAATATAAAGCTAACAAATGTTAAGCCCCCTTTTTCCATGACATATTTTGTATACGCAAATTTTAAATAGTTTATTGTCAAGGGCATCTGATTTACGACTCAAATATGAAATTTCATCAAATTCTGACCATTAGACTAGGAGAAATTAGAGTAAAACTGTATTTAACCTTAAGTCCCCTTTTCCCATGACGAGGCCTCAAATAAAAAAAACGGGGAAAGTACATCGGCATTTTGTCATAGGGAGTTCACATGGTAAGTTTCATTTGATTTGGCCAAAGGGTTATAGAGAAATCACTTCGGACAGACGGACGGACGGACGGAATGACGGACGGACGGACAGACGAAGCGGCGACTATATGCTCTCCCTTCGGGGAGCATAATAAAAGGAGTAAATTCTCACCTTAAACTGCAGTTCATCCTCATGTCTTGGACTATAATCAAACAAAGCAATACCATGAGGAGCTTTCATCATATAACTGTAGAGTGGATGGTTTGGACCTGGCCTAGATGGTAGTATGGGCCCATTAGTATTTCTTATCTTTTTTTTGTGACCCATTTCGATGCATCTTACACATGAATTTTGGGGCAACATTGATATAAAAGGAGGAAATTCTCACCTTAAACTGGAGTTCATCCTCATGTCTAGGACTATAATCAAACAGGGCAATACCATGAGGAGCTTTCATCATATAACTATAGAGCGGGTGGTTTGGATCTGGCCGGGAGGGCAGTACAGGCCCATTAGTACCTCTTGTTTGTTAACCACTTTACCAAATGGCAAAATTTTAGACTTGTCAAATTCCAAAATGTTGCAAGTGAAAATTCAAAGTGAATGTAATTTAGATAAAACAGATAATCAAACAGAGCAATACCATGAGAAGCTTTAATCATATAACTGTATAGTGGATGGTTTGGACCTGGTTGGGAAGGCAGTAAAGGCCCATTAGTACCTCTTGTTTGTTTATTGTGACCTGCTTACACATGAATCTTGGGGGAAACATTGAGATAAAAGGAGGAAATTCTCACCTTAAACTACAGCTCATCCACATGTATTGGACTAAAAATCGAACAAAGCAATACAATGAGGAGCTTTAATCATATAACTATAGAGTAGGTGGTTTGGATCTGGCCGGGAGGGCAGTACAGGCCCAT
The DNA here is from genome assembly GCA_963680895.1 of Fragum sueziense. Lineage (NCBI taxonomy): Eukaryota > Metazoa > Mollusca > Bivalvia > Cardiida > Cardiidae > Fragum > Fragum sueziense. The sequence continues at coordinate 42,820,723 of OY804596.1, read as the reverse complement.
TAGTCCCTCTTGTTTGTTAACCACTTTACCAAATGGCAAAATTTTTTGACTTGTCAAATTCCAAGATGTTGCAGGTGAAAATTCAAAGTGAATGGAATTTTGCATTTTTTGTCTATTTGTTTAGAAAACATTGTGGGAAACAAAGAGATTGCTTGTCACAAGCAATTTCTTCATTTTCCACAATATTTTCCAAAGCTATCATCTTGCAGAGAGTCAAAAAGAGTCAATGTATGGTAATGGGTTACTGTGACCCATTATGATGCATCTTACACATGAATTTTGGAGAAATATTGCGATAAAAGGAGGAAATTCTTACCTTAAACTGTAGTTCATCTTCATGTCTTGGAGTATAATCGAACAAAGCAATACCATGAGGAGCTTTCATCATATAACTGTAGAGTAGGTGGTTTGGACCTGGTCGGGAATGCAGCACAGGCCCATTAGTACCTCTTGTTTGTTAACCCCATTACCAAATAGCAAAATGTTAGAATTGTCAAATTCCAAAATGTTGCAGGTGAAAATTCAAAGTGAATGGAATTATGCATATTTTTTTTGTTTAGAAAACATTGTGGGAAACAAGTTAATTGCTTGTCACAAGCAATTTCTTTGTTTCCCACAATATTTTCCAAATCTTTTATCTTGTAGAGATTCAAAATGAGTAAATGTGTGGTAATGGATTACTGTGACCCATTTTGACGCATCTTACACATTAATTTTTGAGCAACATTGAGACAAAAGGAGGAAATACTCACCTTAAACTGCAGCTCATCTTCATGTCTTGGACTATAATCAAACAATGCAATACCATGAGGAGCTTTCATCATATAACTATAGAGTGGATGATTTGGACCTGGTCGAGATGGCAGTATAGGCCCATTAGTCCCTCTTGTTTGTTTACTGTGACCCGGTTTTGGTGGCTGTGGTCTAGTAGGCTGATCACTAAGGGGAAACAACATACATGTACAAGATTGTGTTAATGTTAATCCTTGTGTCATGATGATTAACAACAGCTGTCTCAGGACAGTAAAGTGTGACTACCAAGTATAATAGATTTCATTTGACCTGTCCCTGACCTTTCCACAAAACATGTTCATATTTTGCAAATAACCTATCATGTATCAAAAAGAATTGTATCAGTGTATACAGATATAAAAGGTGTGGAAGAAAGTATTGCTGACTTATTGCTAGGAAAACACTCAGGTGTGTAATTTATGACTATAAAATCTTAAGCTGCGTCATGTGAAATGAAATCTGTAATACTGGTTAGTGAAAAAATTTAAGTCTGAAAAGGGTAAAAATTCTAGTAAATAACATATTAGAGTAATGAATCTTTGCCTAGATTCTAATATTATGGTCACAGAGGCATATGCAAAGTTTTACAGCAATAGCATAAGTAGAAACAGAGATATAACAAACTTGCATGTTACGCCATTACGCCGACGCCTCCCCTTTAAATAGTCACGCATAAAATGATTTTTGTTTTTTAATACAGCAAGTAGAAAGATTAGTTTGATTTCTCATCCTGCTAAATCACACTAGACTAACATTATATTTTCCACTATATTTTCCACTATACTAACATTGTATTTTCTTTCTTAGTCTTTCCTTCTTAGTCTTCAACGAAGTATAAAGAAACCTTTTTTTTCCCTTTTTTAAAATAAAACTTTATAAGAAAGTAACTCACCTTTTAGGCGGTGTTGATGTAGGTCTAGATGGTTTAGATCCTGGCCTTTCTGGCTTAACTCTAGCAGTCTCTGTAGAGTCTTCATCTGAAATTCAGGGATGGATTACAAATATCTAGGAAAACCACTTAACTGATCAGTTGTTTGCAGAAGAAATATATATGTGGTTTAAAGGGACATTTCATCCCCATTTCAATTTTTTAAAGTATGTCTTGATGCCAAGATTGGTTATTCTAATGGGTATAAATGCTATCAGTTTTTTGAAGTTGTTGATGATAAGGGATAAACACGCCTTTAAAATTGAGACAGAAACGACAAATTCTATATACATCTGAACTGTTGTGGACAACAATTTGTTTAATTTTACACAAAAATACACATTTCTCGTAAATGGCGCCATATTTTGGTTTCAAATTTTCAGAATTGTAATAAGAAAATATGCTCTTTAAGATAAAAATAAAAGTGAAATTCATGAGAAAAAAAATTCTGAAATGTCACTAAGAATTTGAAGGGCAGTAACTTGAATTTTTGAATTTTTCAATGATAAATTTGTCAAAAGTGGAAAGGGAATAATCTTTAAATAGGCAAAAATATTGTAAAAAGAACAACAATGAACATGCTTAGCAACAACAAATCATTCATCTTGCAAAATGTATATGACTGAATGTGTATGTGTAACATGAAGAATAGCAAACATAATCAGTTACCATTTGCAGTGTAGAATGATGATTTTCTCCCAGGTGGGGGACCAGCTGTTGGTCTAGGTGGAGGGCGTTTGTCTGGTGATGTGTCTGTGTGTGTGTCTGTATGTGTGTCATCAGAATGGGTTCTTGGTCTGGGCCGCGGAGGTCCTACAAAACAGAAGATATTAATGAAAATCTAACAACAGAGCCAATATTCTCTGATTGCAGCTGTCATGTGGTGAAACAACAGTTGCTTTAGGTGGAGGGTGCTTGTCTTGTGACGTCTCTGTGAGTGTATCCATATCTTCTTTGCCTGGTTCCCGGAGATACTATATAATAATACAGAAACATTTTATTTGCATGGGGTTTAAACAATTACCAGACAGCAAAATTTTAGACTGGTCCAAACTCAAAGATGTTGAAGACAACAATTTCAAGTGATAAAACTTTACATTTTTTGTCTGTCTATGTAAAAACATGGTGGGAAATGAAGAAATTGCATGTCTCAAGCATCATGAAGTAATTTAGAAAGACACTTAGAAATCAATGATACACAAAGTCACAATTAAAATTTAATGACAAATATGAAATAAATTTTGGAAAAGTAAACAATTTCAAGTGAATAAAATTGTATATTTTTTCTCTTTTGGGGGAAGAAAACATGGGAAATGAATAATTTTTTTTCATTTTCAACAGTGTATTCCAATGCTTTTATCAGTGGGGCGTCAAAAGGTGTCCATATGTGGGAATGGGTAAAGATATCTAATCAATGAGAAATAACTACTAACCTGAAGGTCTATCTGGTTTAGTCTGTGCATTAAAGAACTCATCCTCAGATGATGATTCCTTCTCATCATGTTTAACTTTCGATGGAGGTGGAGGACGTTTAGCTGGTTCTTGTGACACTTTTGGAGGGGGCGGTCGTCTCACAGATTCACTATGTTCTGAGTTGTCCATTTCTGAGTTGTCTTTTTCTTTTTCTTCTGTCACTTTATTGTCCAGTCTAGGTAAGACTGGTATACCTATGGCACTCATTCTGGACCCGGCTGGTCGTTGGGGAGGTCTGTGAGGAGGACTGATAGAGTCTGTGTCCTTAGATTGTACTTTAGGTCCCGAGGCTGGGAGAGGGGGTCGTGAACTTTGTGACATCATCATGGAGGCTGGTCGAGGTCGGGCAGCCGGGCGTGGATTTGGTTTTGGAGATGATGATGGCATGTTACTGATATTCTCCGTCGATTGTGATGTAAAGAGATTACTTTGTGGTGTTGAGTTGTCTTTCTTCTCCTCTTGAGCAAGAGCTTCAGGAATGTTTATCATTGATACTGGTCGTTTGTTTGGTAATGGTGGCTGTGGCCTTGAAGTGCTCCTGTTTATGTTTTCATCCGATGTTTGCAGATTATCATCTCTTTTCAAGCTAAGTTCAGTTTGATTTAGATTTTCAGAACTGATAGATTGCACTCCCCTCAGAGGTCTGATGATTGTTGGTCTTTTCACAGTAGATGGCTTAACATTATTCTCATGCACTGGCTTGCTTTGTGTCTCATTTTTATCACCATTAATGGATTTGTCAATAACAGGATTGTCCTTTGAATGTGTAACATTGTCTGTATCTTCATTTTGTTTAGGAGATATTGGTTTGCTAGCTACTTGAGGTTTTGGTATAATTGTTGGTTTAGGTTTTGTTGGAAGAATGTTTGGTTTACCGACAGGTTGATGGCCTTGATTTCGTTCATTCTTATCAAACTGAGTAAATATGTTAGGTTTAAGTCTGGCTGGAGGTGGTGATGGGGGCTTACTATTCCCTGATGAAGAGTCATCATCATTTGTGTCAGATTTCCTTGGTGAACTTGGTTTAGGTTTAGCTGGAGGTGATGGTGGAGTTTTCAGTGTCTCTGTTACTGTTTTTGTGTCAGTACTTTGTGCATCATCTGTAGGAGAAGGCTTCGGTTTTATTGGTAGATGTGGTGGCTTGGACTGACTAGGTATACTTGGTTTAGGTTTTGTGGGTGGGGGAAGAGGTTTCTTCGGAACTGTTTGGTGTTGTCCTTCACTCTTTTCCTGATCATCAATTGTGACAGTTGGTTTGAGTCTCTTTTTCAGAAATTCTGGCACATTATCTTCCTGTTTGCTCTCAAAGAATGATTTCCTGGCTTTAAGCATATCCCCATCTGTATTGTCCAGCCCTGCATCAGTCTGTTCATCCTTGTGTGGAGAGATTGGAGTTGGAAGAACTTTTTGGGGAAATAGAGGGCTATTCGATGTAGCATCATCTACAACCTGATCTGGTTGGGATTTCTCTTTAGTTGCAAGCCTGTTTGGTCTGATGATTGTTGGTCGTTTGGGTTTATTGATCACAGAATACAAGGCATTGGTTGTTGATGTTGTATCCGCTGTATTGTCTGTACTAACATCAATGAGATCACCAACAACTGCATCAGAAGTTGGTTCAGGTTTTACAGCAGGATTTCTGGGTATAGGCACAGGGGCTGCATTAGGCACTGTAGTGGATTTCTGAGTGTCATCATCACCAGCTTTCCTTAATCTGGGACTTGGAGGAAGCCTTGGTATGGGAGGTGGTGCTCTAACAGGCTTGTCTGAATCATCTTCTCTAGTTACCAAGTCAGGTTTGCTGGCAATGTTAGGCACAGTTGGTTTAATAGCGGCAGGTCTAGGAGGGACCCTACTGGCAGGTTTGGGTTCTGTAGCGTTAACAACAGGTCTGGCTGGTGGAGCAGGAGGGTGATTGTTCCTGATTGATTCTTCAGGCTTTGTCTTTGTGTCTTCTGAATGTTTTGGTTCTGTGGCATGTACATCTCTAAACCCTATCTCACTCATTGGACGGGCTGATACTATGGTGATTTCAAGACGTCTGAAATACATGCATGAAATAAAGTCTAATTTGGATCAGTGTGTTAGAGAAAAAAAGATGTGTTTGTGAAACACGAACGCTCTGAAATGGCAATTTTACTGAAACATTACCGTGATATCACACTTTAGCCTAGACCTATGACCAAAACCTTGTATTAAGTAACCAATTACCAGATTGCAATATTTAGGAGTGGTATAAATTCAAACATGTTGCAAATATAACTGTTTTATGGTAGAAACGTATGAAATGAAGAAATTGTTAAAAGCAATTTCTTCATTTTCCACAATGTTTTCTAAAGCCTTTATCATGTGGAGTGTCACTGTTTGTGAATGGGATAATGTAATAAGCAGAGATGTCAAATCTACATATATGAGGGGCCGGTAATGACTTTTCTAAAAGAAAAAATATCTTTCATTATTCATTCAAACCTTTGTTGTTGGTACCCATTCATTGGAATTGTCTCATCAAGACATTTCAAATGAGTACCCCAAACATAGGATTGGATTTGAAATAATAAATTTATAATGTTTTTACTCCCATTTATCTGTTGCTTTGTGGCAGTAATTACCTTTTCCCATTGTTAGAGTTTGTTGACTGTCTACTTGAGTTATGTTGTGTTGTTGTTGTTGATGATACCACAGAATTTGGTCTGGGACGGGCTGGTGGGGGAGGGGGTAGCTGTTTGGGAGCTTCTTCATCTGTAGTAAAACAGGGAAAAAAATATTATCCTTCCTGAAAAAGGCCCTGCAGGGTTATGATATTACATGTACATATCAAGAGAGCTTTGGAAAGCATTGAGACAAAAGAAGACAAGATGGCCAGAATGGCCCTATATCGCTCACCTGAAAGAATTTTGAGACACACCCACATTTTTTGATGAATCAAAAATTCGCAAATAATTCAAAAAGGGTCACTCAAGGAGCATTGTTGCCAAATTTGGTTCAAATTAGCCCAATGCTTGATTTTGAAAGAATTTTCTTAGGATTTCTGTAAGTCTGATAAGCCACGCCCTGCCACATCCACTTTTTCGGGTGAATTAACAATTCGCAAATAAATTTTGAAAAGAGTCACCCAAAGAACATTTCTGTAAAGTTTGGTTCAAATTGGGCCAATGGTTGATTTTTACAGAATTTTCTTGGGATTTCTCCAAGTCCCATAAGCCATGCCCACTTTTTCGGACGAATCAAAAATTAGCAAACAAATTTTCAAAAGAGTCACCAAAGGAACATTTGTGCCAAGTTTGGTTCAAATTGGGCCAATGGTTGATTTTAAAGAATTTTCTTGGGATTTCTCCAAGTCCCATAAGCCATGCCCACTTTTTCGGACGAATCAAAAATTCGCAAACAAATTTTCAAAAGAGTCACCCAAGGAACATTTGTGCCAAGTTTGGTTCAAATTGGGCCAATGGTTGATTTTAAAGAATTTTCTTAGAATTTTTTCTAAGTCTGATAATTCACACCCTGCCATGCCCACTTTTCCTGACAAAACAAAAATTTGCAGACTTTTTTTTAAAGAGTCACCCAAGGAACATTTCTGCCAAGATTGTTTCAAATTGGGCCAATGGTTTATATTTTAAAGAATTTTCTAATGATTTCTCTAAGTCTGATATGCGCCGCCCTGTCACACCCACATTTTTTGACAAATCAAAAATCCGCGGACAAGTTTTAAAAAGGGTTTTCCAGGAAACATTGCTGCCAAGTTTGGTTCTAATTGGCTCAATGCTTAAGGAGAGGAAGATTTTTGAAGAATTTTTTAACGATTTCTCTTGGTCTGATAAGCCCTGCCCTGCCGTGCCCACATTTTGTGACGAAACTAAAAATTCATGAACAAATCTTGAAAAGGATCACTCAAGCAACATTTCTGCAAAGTTTGGTTCAAATTGGCCCATTGGTTGATTTTTAAAGAATTTTCTTATGATTTCTCTAAGTCCGATAAGCCCCGCCCTGCCACTCCCACATTTTTTGACGAATCAAAATCCGCGAACAATGTGTGAGAAGGGTCACCCAAGGAACATATCTGCCAAGTTTGGTCAGGATTGACCCAGTGGTTGTGGAGCAGAAGATTTTTAAAGAAATTGTGGACGGACAGATGGACAGACGGACGGGCGGACGACAGACGGTGAGTGACCATAATAGCTCACCTCGAGCACTTCGTGCTCAGGTGAGCTAATAATGCTAGTTGACAGCATTTTCTCCTTTTGTCTCAATGCTTAAAGGCTTTGGAAAACATTGTGGAAAATGAAGAAATAGCTTGTGATAAGCATTTTTTTCATTTCTAACAAAATTTTCTAACACCCCCCCCTTTAAATTTATAGACTTGAAATTGTTGTCTGCCCAATCTTTGAATTTGGAACAGCCCAAAGTTCAGCCTTTGGTAATGGGTCAAAAGTTATCACTATAAGTAGGACAGACTCCATGCCCACTTGAGATTTCAAAAGGAGACCCTTTGTCTTTATTCTCAGCTGATTCAATAGACACTTAAATTCTGCAATTTTCCTGTCATGTCAAATAAAATTTAGCCTTTCTAAAACTACTTTTGAATTTGATGTCGATATAAGAAATGTTTTGGAAAGTATTGAGGCAAAAGAAGAAAAAGGTGATTACCAGCATTTTCTCTTTTAGCTTCAATAATTTCTGCACTATACTAAAAATACAAATCCTATCTTTATCAACCTCCAATTCCATTGCGAGGTAGAGGGCTCAGCTTTGTGACTAAGAGGTTCTGAGTTTGATCCACAGTGGCGGATCCAGAGGGGGTTCAAACGAACCCCCCTCTGAAGCCTAATTATTAGCTCACCTGAGCACGAAGTGCTCAAGGTGAGCTATTGTGGTCACTTTTTGTCCGTCGTCCGTCTGTCTGTCTGTCCGTCCGTCCGTCCACAATTTCGTGTTTACACTCTAGCATCTACAAATATAAGCCAATCTTGACCAAACTTGGTCAAAACATGTATGGCCATAAGATCTCGGATGAGTTCGATTATGGGTCAGATCGAACTAGAAAGTCAGGAGTTATCTGCCCTTGAATGCGAAAAATACTTAGTTTTGACACTGTTTACACTCTAGCATCTACAATTATTGATCAATCAAGACAAATCTTGGACATAACATTGCATACCATAAGATCTCGGTCGAGTTCGATTTTCAGTCTGATCTGACCAGAAAGACAAGAGTTATGTGCCCTTGAATTTGACAAAATTGCCATTTTCGACTGTTTTTGACCTTGTTTACACTATAGAATCTACAATTATTCATCAATCAAGACAAAACTTTGACACAATGTTTGGGACCATGAGATCTCGGATGAGTATGATTTTCAGTCTGATCTGATTAGAAAGTCGAGAGTTACTTGCCCTTGAATTTGACAAAATTGTCATTTTGTGCTGTTTTCGACGATGTTTACACTCTATAATCTACAATTATTGATCAATCAATCCAAAACTTGGACACAATATTGGGGATCATAAGATCTGGGATGAGTTTGATTTTCAGTCTTATCTGATCAGAAAGATGAGAGTTATGAGCCCTTGAATTTGACAAAATTGCCGTTTTTGACTGTTTTTGACCTTATTTACACTCTAGAATCTACAATTTTTGACCAATCAAGACAAATTTTGGACACAAGGTTGGAGACCATATTAAGATCTCATATGAGTTTGATTTTCAGTCTGATCTGACCAGAAAGGTGAGAGTTATGTGCCCTTGAATTTGATAAAATTGCCGATTTCGGCTGTTTTTGACATTGTTTACACTCTATAATCTACTATTATTAATCAATTAAGACAAAACTTGAACACAATGTTTGAGACCATAAGATCTTGGATAAGTTTGATTTTCAGTCCAATCTGATAAAAAAAAAATGGAGAGTTATGTGCCCTTGAATTTGATAAAATTGCCGATTTCGGCTGTTTTTGACATTGTTTACACTCTATAATCTACTATTATTTATCAATTAAGACAAATCTTAGACACAATGTTGGATATCATAAGATCTCGGATGAGTTTGATTGTCAGCCTGATCTGACTAGAAAGTCGAGAGTTATGTGCCCTTGAATTTGACAAAATTGCTGTTTTCGGCTGTTTTCGACCTTGTTTATACTCCAGAATCTACAATTATTTATCAAACAAGACAAATCTTGGACACAATGTTGGGCACGATGAAATCTTGGATGAGTTCGATTTTCACAATGTTATTGACCGTAAGTTCGTTTTCAGTCTTAAAGTCATAAATATTTTTTGAAATGAAGAAAAGTGTTGCTTATATCATTTTGGTTCAGGTGAGCGATATAGGACCATCATGGTCCTCTTGTTTCATTTTCATGCAGAAATTCAGTCAAAACTGTATATTAAGAGGAAAACGAACCCCCCTAATTGTAAATTCAAACCCCCCTTTCAAAAATCCTGGATTCGCCACTGGATCCTAAGCAGCAGTGGTAGATCTTGGACTTTCCATATTAAAAAAAGGCTTACTTTCGCTTACAGTATGTATTCTGTACAATTGAAGTTTCCTGGGAAGCATAATTCAATAGGGACCAATCCAAGTTATAAAAACTTGTTTATTTCCCAAACAAGACCTGGTTTTGACGTCCCTAATAAAAAGGCTTGGGAAAACATTGAGACAAAAGAAGAAACTGCTGATAACCAGCAGTTTCTCCTTTTGTCTCAATATTTTCTGTGCTATATCAATTCATATGTACAACTATTACCTTAAACAAAATCTTTTTGTCGTCTGTAGGCAGTAGCAGCTTTTGATTTGGATTACCCTAGAATTTTGCTGTTTGGGAAAGGTTTAACAAACAATGTAAAAAATATGTTCAAACACATTTTGATGAATATAATGATTATGACTAATGAACATCATTTATTCTGCTTACCATTTGTCTTTCGAACTGGCATTGGCGGAGCAGGTCTACTGGGCACTGGGGGACCTGAAAAATGTTTTTGTTAGAAACCAATATGCTAGAGTCTGGAAGATGATCAGTTTTGATAACCCAATGATATATTGATAAGATCAGAAATCCTACACTAACAGGAAACAAGAGTGCCATGGTCACAATATATGCCGCCCCAGAGACTAAGTTTTAAGAGGGGGCTGGCATAACTCAGGCAAAAGTCAATGAACCATAAAATCCTTCCTTCATGCACATCTACCAATCGAGGTGATAACAATAAACATTGACAAAGTTTCAAAAAGATACAGCCAGAAACTTGGGAGGAGTTGTGCTTACAAGAAAAGTGGATGTATGTACGTACAGATGGCTGGACAGACAGAGAAGATGACGCCAAAATATGACCGCCTCCCGTCGACATTCCCTGCGACGTATAAAAAAGTATAAAAAAGAATACGCTAAAATCTTGCATCTTCTCCCTTTCTCTGTGTTTTTATCGAATCGAAGGTTGTTGTTAAAGGCCATTACTTAGGTTAAATGCAAAGATCCTATTCATGACTCAAAACATTGATTGATTAAAGATAATGTGGATATCTGTTCATATTTTCTCCAGTTCTTAATCTTAGTTTAGATTAATGATTCAATTACAATTCACAAACTAGAATTTTCATGGATATTTATAATGATTTCTGACCTGAACCAGTCTGAAACTATGTCTATCGAAAGGATAAGCAGGTAAAAAAAGTTAAGACTGTTTCACCAATTTGTGGTGTGAACTAACTTGAGGACGAAAGATGATCAATACGCCAGCAGGTTTTTTATTTGTGTAAATCAATGAATTAAAGTAAATAAAGTGTCTGAAATACTAACCAGCATTTGTATTGGGGCGAATCACAGTTGGTCGCTTAGGAGGAACAGGACCAGACAGTCCCCCATACGTTGACATTTTGACGTAATTTCTAGTCTATCTGTCAAAAATATTCTAGACTAAAATTTCAGACTGGTTCGCAAAATTTTACAAGCAAACTCCAAATATTTCTAAGCAGAAATGAAAACCCTTCTATTCGACCAGAGTTATTTCCCTTAGAATTCCAGATGATCTTCATAAAATATTTTTTCTATCGCAAAAAAGTAAGTAAACCCGAAATGATCGAATAACTTAGATTAGAAGAACATGTTAGCCTTCCCGAACAAGACCTGGTTTTGACCTCACAACAAGAAAAGGCATGCCGAAATTATTGAGACAAAAGGGGAAACTGCAGACATTGGGTGCGTTCAGAGTTCTCCCATCGGTAACCGAGTGTATTTACCGTCGGCTACCGATGGTACCATCGGTAGCCGATGGCACCGTCGGCAACCAACAAACTCTGAACGACAATTGTGCCGATCGGTAAAAAAAGGCGGATAATCAATTACCAAGGGTGTATTCTCCCCGCAGAGTTATTGTTCGTTTCCAAAAATTATGAATAAAAAGATATTTTCAGAAATAAATGGCTAAATAACATAACTGTTGCTTCAACTATTACAATAAATTATATCAAGAACGTCTAGAATGCGATTCGCTTGCTATTGAAGAAAATATATGATTAGGATCGCCTTGGTTGGATTGTTATCCGCCATCTTACTGTAATGAAAACGAGGCTACCGATGCCACCCGACTTGTCTACTCTCGGGACAATTGGTTACCAACAAAATATCCATCGGTATACCGACGGTTACCGATGGCTACCGATGGTTACCAACGGCACCGATGGCTACCGATGGGAGAACCCTGAACGCACCCATTGACAACCATTCTTTTTTGGCTTTTCTTTTCCTCAATAATTTCTTTGCTCATTTACCCAATTCCTATGTTCATTGATTTATTTACCACCCTTTTTCACGTCAGCCACAGCTTTCAAATTGGATCACCGAAAAGTTTTATTTTTGGCGAAAGGGTTAAACTGCAATGTCATAGGCAGTGATTTTGTTACAAATTATTATGCGAATGAGTCCTGGGACCCACTTGTTCCCAAAACAATGAGTCCAACATTGAAACATATGAGTCTTTGAAAGACAATTTCAATTACGCATTGAAAATGTTAGCATTCTGGGACTCACTGAATATTTTTCCATGAGTCCTGAGAAAAAAATGTGAGTCAGGGACTCGGGACTCGCAGGTGACAAAATCCCTGCATAGGATCATTCAGCTGGTTGGTGAAATGTCATTCACGACAAAGTTAAAACAAGAGCCGTCAGAGACGGACAATGCTCCCCGAATAAGGCTTTGTCACAGTAAATGTATGCCATACAGAGCTAAGATTAAGCTAACAAACGATAAGCCCCCTTTTTTCATGACATACTTTTTATACGCAAATTTCAAGTAGTTTATTGTCAAGGGCATCTGATTTGCTACTCAAATATGAAATTTCATCAAATTCTGACCATTAGACTATGAGAAATTAGAGAAAAAGTGTATTTGACCTTAAGTCCCCTTTTCCCATGACGAGGCCTCAAATCCAAAAACTGGGAAAAGTACATCGGCATTATGTCATAGGGAGTTCACATGGTAAGTTTCATTTGATTTGGCCCAAGGGTTATAGAGAAATCGCTTCGGACGGACGGACGGACGGACGGACGGACAGACGAAGCGGCGACTATATGCTCTCCCTTCGGGGAGCATAAATATGTCAGGGCTTATAAATAGGACTAGTGAAATGACCTGTCTGGCAATCTTGCGAAATTGAAATTAAAGAGCAAAAAGTCGAATTGTGGTGAAATGTTGCCGTGCTGAGTAACCAAATTTTTAAAATCGCAGACAGAGATTTGATCTGATTCAAGTTTTCAATTATGAAATAATAACAGGTTTAGAGGTCTTTATTTGCCAAATAAAACCCGGTGTGCGACAGACTACATGTGTAGGTAAAAACCGAGGCGCTCTGCGCCGAGGTACAGAGCTCCAGATAGGATGCGTATTTGCGTAAAATACGCATTGATGTGGTCTAAATACGCATTTACTTTCATAAGAATGCGTACAGATACGCATTTAAAATAAGGAATGCGCTTTGATACTTGTCAGTTAGCGTATCAAGATCGAAGAGCGCCGGAAGAAACTCATAGAATTGGAAATTCCAACAATTAATTTAAAAATAACGTTTTTGTAGAATCTGATGTAAAAATAGCTTATCGAAGTGTCTAATACGACTCAGCCAATCAAAACCGGGAATTATTGGGGAATACCGATTACGTCACTGGCCGAGCGAATGCAGATGACAATCGGCTATTCCTTAGAGTACCGAATGCTGCCGAGTGGTGTATTTTGTTCGAATTGCGGTCAATCATTGATCTCCGTTATTTTTTATACGGAGCAAATCGTTTACTTGATTTTGATTGGATTATAAATACCAGGCCTTTGCATCACTTTGTAAATCGGAAATTGCAACTTGAGGAAGTTTGTTTTCTTTTTTAATCGGAAAACGAGTAAATCCACTCCTGAGCACATCGTAAAGGCGATTTTGACCGACATTATTTCTGAAGAGGCCCTACAGTACAGACAATGATAGCCCACGATGGTTATCTCGTTCAGAAAAAAGAAACACTTGAAGGTGGGAAACACAAGCGCGCATAGATGTCCTCGAAAATGAAAGTTGGTCGTTCCGGTGGGGTGCACCTGTTAATTTCAATCCTTTCCTGAACAAGAGGGTAAATACTCCTTGCCTTCTAAAATATCTGGAAATATGCATTGGAAAAAAATCTGAGGGGTAAATACTCCTTGCCTCAAAAAATTATCTGGAGCTCTGAGGTATTTGCCTTGACATGTAGTTCAGACAACAGAGGTTTTTATTTGGCAAATAAAGACCTCTAAGCCTGTTATTATCTCCATTATAACACTCTAAATAACGAAACGCACATTCTAAATGTGTTAGTTTGTGAAAATTCTGTCATGATCTAGTTTTCGGCGTAGGGAACGCATTGTCGGTTAAGTGACGTCATTTGATGTTACCTTGACGCTACGGGACGTTTTGGCGCATACACAAAGCATAATTACATAGAGTCTTTATTGGTCAAATAAAACCCGCTGCAGTTCTTCTTTCGCTATATATGGATTTTACGGTGGAGAGTTATGATATAATTCATTGTATCGACGACATTGACCTTTCCACGTTTTTTACCTTTGCCAAATCAGATCATCTCAGAGGACACTGTTCAAAACTCGATAAACCCAGAGCAAAGAAGTCCCTTCGTTTAAATTCTTTTTCTTTGCGTACATTGAATGTAATTATGGATTAATCTTCCTGAGGACATTGTTACATCTAAGAAAGTTGACGTTTTCAAGAGTAAACTGGATAATCTATGGATACAGAAACGTTTTGATGTCTCAAATATGTACTTACTAGAGTGGTTGTACCTATTACCGAACACCTAAGCCACTATTTTAGATGTTAGCATATGAGTCGTTTTCAAAATTTGCAGGTTTTCTTGTCCACGTGAGATAACTTGTACTTTAAGTAATCAAATAAACATTAATGTTAAAAATGAGTCCATACCAATGTAATTGTGTTGATTAAGCATAAAAATATAGCATGTTACATGCTTTAGTGAGATATTTTACATGTTATATGGCCTGAAATGTGTAAATTTGCTTTGTCCCACTGCTACCCTCATTGGTTTTGACCAGCAAAGATAACTACTTTTAACCGTAATCGAAAAACTTTTTTGGGTTAGTTTGCATGACAATATGTTAAATTACACTTTGAATATACCAGTTACCCAAATGATATTATGTAAATGGTATAAGAATCATCATATATCCTTGTCCCACAGATTTTTGTCTTTGGTGTTCCAGTGTCTAAAAGGTCAAAGAAATGCAATCTTAATTAGATGTAGACACAAATCATGTACCTCCTTTTGAAAAGCTATCGTAGGCTCATACATTACAATTGAAAGAGGAATAATTTATTTTGTGTCTTGTTAATACATTGAAAAAGAAGGCGGTCAACTTGTACAGTACTTTTTTTCTTTGTCTTTGGGATGACGCACTTTACAATATTTTGCAAGGTACCTTTTTATTAGATATTTGTCCGGTATATCTGACTTAAAGTGACAGTGAGCAATGTGCTGTTAAAGACCTTGAACAATGTGCGCTTTTAATTAACAACTGGATGAACCAGAACAAACTCAAAATGAACACATCAAAAACTGAGTTTATCATGTTTGGAAGTCGGCATCAATTGAAAAAGTGTAATACTAAATCAATCGACGTTGCTGGTGATGAAATTAAACTACAAAATTGTATTAGATATTTAGGGGCATTTTTGGACGAATCTCTAAATTTTAAAGAGCATGTGAAACGTAAGTGTAGGATAGCAATGCTTAACTACTTCAAAATCAAGTGTATAAGGAAATATTTGACAAAGGAAGCCACCGAAATATTAGTGTTATCAATGGTCATTTCCCATCTTGACTACTGTAACGGAATTTTATACGGAATTTCTCAGGCTGAAATGGGAAAACTACAGAGGATCCAAAATATGTGTGCCAAACTTGTTTTAAACCGCAAAAAGATGGACAGTTCTAGACAGGCACTGTACGATTTACATTGGCTGCCCGTCAAAGCAAGGATTTCTTTCAAAATCTTGACATTTATGTATAAGTGTTCCATTGGTCACGCCCCGGAATACTTAACAGAGCTACTTTCAACAGAACCTACCAGGCGTGAATTGAGATCATCCCTTACTAGAGACAAATGCTACCAAGTTCCTTTTAACAATAGAAAGACATTCGGCGACCGAAGCTTTGGAACTATTGGACCCAAACTGTGGAATGATCTTCCATCCAGTTTAAAATCTTGTGACTCAATATATGGGTTCAAAAAGCAGTTGAAAACCCACTATTTCAGAGATTTTTATAGCTTGTTCTGAGTTTTGTTAAACACAAAACGTAGGACTTAATAATATTATGTATAGTTTGTGTGTATATTATCATTGTTGTAAAACGCCATTGAATATGGATTTCCGTAAAAATAGGCGTTTAATCAAATGTAACCAGTTTAAGTTTTAAGTTTAAAGTACAGTAAATGCGTCCAATAGTAGAATTAACAAATACCCGATTTTCACTTATATTTTTGCAAATTAGTGTGAAATTGTCCTTGGTGTTCCAGTCCTTGGTGTTCCGGTCTGAGCACTGGAACGCCAAAGACAAAAATAAAATGGCACTGACGTATGTCAGATTGCATGGATTAGATAGGTATTATTAAAATAAGGTAACATACCAAATTTCAGCTTTGTTCGTGTAATAATTTTAGAGAAAATGCCAAATCTAGGTTTCGCTCAATGTTTTAAGTGGAGTTTCATGTTAAGGGTTGAAAATGGAATATCTGAATGAATGGAGCATAAAGATATCATTGAACAATCGTTACTTACCAAATGTTAGCTTTCTTTGTCCATTGTTTTAGAGAAATGCCAATTCAAAGTTTTGAACTGACAGGCAGGCGGACAGACGGTAAATGCTAGAACAGTATTACCCAAAATGTTTTATATTAGTGCATTAAAATCCTAAATTATTACACATTAACTATATCTCTTTGCATTCCTATATCTTTCGGCTCATGCCATGTTACTGAATTCATGTCTTAAAGGAGGTTGGATTTTACTATCAACTGGAGATTAAGCTTGGACTTTTCATTGGCATTTTAATTTGTCAAGCGCTCTGATGTACGTTCCGGGAAGCGGAATCACATGGGACAAATATTAGCTGCCAGTTTCAACCTAAATAAATGCAATATAACATTTTAAAGCAAAGAAAATAGATGATTTTCTTTGGGGTTATGTTGATGTCTTTGGTGTTCCGCTAATGTCTTTGGTGTTCCAGTAATGTTGAATTCATTTTCCAAGAAAACTGATCAAGCAAATGCATCAAAAGTACTAGTTATATAAAGCAAATTGTACATACTAATTTTGACGATTGAAACTTTTCTGGACATTTAAGAAATTTTGAGACTAAAATGTTTGATTTTTTCCAACTTTAGCAGACAAAGATACTTTCCTGTAAATTATTATGTAATTACGCATCCAAAATGATTCTTTTCTATTATTTATTAGCTATTGACCTTTTAAAATGTAATTTGGTGAAAAATGTGAAATATCTTTTAATCTATATTAATTTCATACCTTTATTTAACCGGAACACCAAAGACATTTTTGTCCGGAACACATGGTTAATAACCGATTTAGAAGCTACCTACCAACAATCCAGGGTGGAAAATGATTTGAAACATGTAATTAATAATCTAACAACAAATTGAGAACACAAAAATTACAATATTTGACAATTATTTTTCATGATTTACTGGTCTAAAAAACCTGCAAATTTTGAAATTGACTCATATACAACCACCCTCACCGAATTTTTTGTCGCCTATGACAACGTCAGTGTATATGGTATTGTTTCGTCATATATCGAGACCAATGTGAGCTTTATTATGGTAGATATTCGCTGTGAAAGTCATGGGGTGTACGATTGCAATTCCGAACGGTGGTTGTGAATCCGAATATAAGTGGTTCTAATTCCGAACATTAACAAGATTTCTTTTACATAACAAAAGAAAGACATGCAAACTTCTTTCATGATATTTACCACTCTTAAAACTATCCTTTACTAACATAATTAATAACAGGTCGCTGATATCAATGAAAAAGTAAATTTACAAATCAGATCAATGATGTACCTATTACCGAACACCCAAGCTGCAATTCTAATAGCTCGGTAAATGCACAAACCCTACCTGAACCTTTAAAATGTGAAAAAATACTATCCCAAGCGGCAAATATCATAAAACAAGTATTTTGCTGTCTATGAGTTCTCGCTTAATTGATATTAAGGTATCCAGCCCCTCATTAGCACCAAAGACCAAGATGCGAAATTTGAAAAGTGTCAGTAATTCCTAAAGTTTGTTACATTTCCAATCTAAATACAAACATTAACATTTTGAACGGTTTAGAATTTTGAATTAATGCATACTTAAAGAAGTATTTGACAAAATGTTCAAAATTACCTCCCTTGCATATGAATATAGAGTAAAACAATATTTGTAAATTATTTTCTTCTTGAAGCATAATCTTGAAATCCGGCACGGTGAATAAACTTATATGAAGTGTATTTACAAGTGTGTGAAATTTGATGCATTTCGTATGACTAGAAAGTGGGGATTTTTTTCAGGGCCTGTAAACCTTAAGTTATCAGAATTAGCATTTTGAAATGATTGTTCGGAAATAAAACCACCGCACAAAATCTGTGGTTCTAATTCCGAACCTTCTGATACTTAGATACACTAGCCTTCAAAACACAATCTAGATTGATGAATCATCATTTATTATCCCCCGCCGAAAAATTTTTTCGGGGGGATATTGTTTTTGCCATGTCTGTCCGTCCGTCCGTCCGTCCGTCCGTCCGACATTCGTTTCCGCGCTATTTCTTGGAAACTATAGACCAGATTTCGATGAAACTTGGCACACAGCTTCACTACAATGAGGACATGCGCATATCGTCGGGGTTACCCGGTTCGACCATTGAATTCAGAGTTACTGCCCCTGACTGTTTAAGCCATATACATACAGAGTGATATTCGTTTCCGCGCTATTTCTTGAAAATTGTAGACCGGATTTCGATGAAACTTGGCACACAGCTTCACTACTAAGTGGACATGCGCATATCGTCGGGGTTACCCGGTTCGACCGCCGAATTTAGAGTTACTGCCCCTGACTGTTTTAGCCATATACATACAGTGATATTCGTTTCTGCGCTATTTCTTGGAAACTATAGACCGGATTTCGATGAAACTTGGCACACAGCTTTACTACAATGAGGACATGCGCATATCGTCGGGGTTACCCGGTTCGACCGCCGAATTTAGAGTTACTGCCCCTGACTGTTTTAGCCATATACATAGTGATATTCGTTTCCGCGCTATTTCTTGGAAACTATAGACCGGATTTCGATGAAACTTGGCACACAGCTTAACTACAATGAAGACATGCGCATATCGTCCGGGTTACCCAGTTCGACCGTCGAATTCAGAGTTACTGCCCCTGACTGTTTAAGCCATATACATACAGTGTGATATTCGTTTCCGCGCTATTTCTTGAAAACTGTAGACCGGATTTCGATGAAATTTGGCACACAGCTTCACTACAAAGTGGACATGCGCATATGGCCGGGGTTACTCGGTTCCACCGCCGAATTTAGAGATACTGCCCCTGACTGTTTTAGCCATATACATACAGAGTGATATTCGTTTCCGCGCTATTTCTTGAAAACTGTAGACCGGATTTCAATGAAACTTGGCACACAGCTTTACTACAATGAGGACATGCGCATATCGTCGGGGCTACCCGATTCGATCGCCGAATTTAGAGTTACTGCCCCTGACTGTTTAAGCCATATACATACAGTGATATTCGATTCCGCGCTATTTCTTGAAAATTATACACCAGATTTCAATGAAACTTGGCACACAGCTTTACTACAATGAGGACATGCGCATAACGTCGGGGTTACCCGGTTCGACGGTTGAATTTAGAGTTACTGCCCCTGACTGTTTTAGCCATATACATACAGAGTGATATTCGTTCTGTTGAAGCCATATACATACAGAGTGATATTCGTTCTGTTGAAGCCATATACATACAGTGATATTCGTTCTGTTGAAGCCATATGCATACAGAGTTATATTCGTTTCCGCGCTACTTTATTGACAATGAAAATATATTCGGCGGGGGATATCAATTCAACGAATTTGCTTGTTCACCTTTAAAAGTTATTAGGGTAGGAAAAATAGCGTGGCAGTTGACAATGAAAACCTTACGAAACGTCCGAGGTGGAATCGTTTCATGCATTATTTTACTTGCCTACAGAGTTGACTTCAAACTTTTGCATTTATCTCAGCCACCGACATCATAACTAGACCCAAAATTGTCAGAAAGGGAGAGGATGACATAATTATGCGTCATGAAAAAAGAGGTCTCTGCAGGGTTCGACACTAAGGGGAGTCCGTGAGTACGAGACTTCCTAACAATTGGTGGGACTCCCTGATTTTCAACTTAGGGAGTCCGACTGACTCCTTAAAAATTCTGTCGAAAAATTATAAGTAAAATGATAAAAATCTGTTGGCTCAAAATAACAGGATCTTAGTATTGTACTGCATTTATTCTTTAGTATTCCGTGCAGACATGAAAATGACATTGTCACAGATAAAAGGCAACATGCATGCAACATAAAATATTTGCTTCTTTTCGGACTCCTTTACTTTTGACTGGACTCCCCAAGTTCTCTTGATGGGAATCCGGCGGACTCCTTGGTTGGGAAAGTAAGTGTCTAACCCTGCTCATTTGAGTGCATTTTTGGGATGTTGTGAGATGTCAAAAATATTGTTCGGATTTAAACGCTGTTCGGAATTATGTTACCCCGCTCTACTATCAAAACAAGTTCAACCGGATTTGAGAAAAGATAACCCACATATTAGAAGGCAGAGGTCTCATTCACGCACATTTGTGCGTAATTCATGTAAAGATAAAAAAAATCACGCACATAATTTTCAACCTATGGGTGCATGCATGCACTGATTTTCGAGAAGAAAATTAAAAAATTTTAACAAAAAAAATATTGCAATCAGCGATAAACACTCTGAAATTCTACCGGAATAGGTAGTGCGCTTCTTTGTTTACATTTATTTAATTTTACCATGGGTTATTTTTATGTTTTATGGAAAATATTGAGGAAAAGGGAAAAAAGCGCTGTTCAACTGAATTTTCTTTCTTTTCTTTAAACAATATCCCCCCACCAGCTTTAAAAATAAGTTTCCAAAGACATTGTTGTTTGTGAAAGGGTATGCTTACTTAGTTTTGGTCAGTACAATAGTGCACTCCCAAATTTTGTGATGCACTCCCAATAATTTCCCAGGGGGTGCATGCACTCCCAGAAAAAAAGGTGAGTGGGAACTCTGAGAAGGGGATGACAACCCATAAGGGGTTAACAAGTTCCCCAGAAGACAAAAGTAAAGGCAAAAGTAAAAAGCTTGGACCTTCCATCACACATTGCAAGAGAAATTTCCCATGTCCATATCTTGAATGATACCTTGATCTTTGGGCTGTAAAATTGGATGTTAGTCCATAATGGCCCCTCTAATCTTCACTAATTATACCCCCTCAAACGAAGTTTGGAGGGGGTATACTGGAATCAACCTGTCGGTCCAGTGGTTGGTTGGATGGTTGGAAGGTTGGATGGTTGGATGGTTGGATGGTTGGTCTGTCTCCAAAACTTTGTCCGGACAACTCCTCCTACACTTGTGGACCGATTTAGTTCATACTTGGCACAAGTGATCATTGTGACCTGTAGATGTGCAAGACGCAAATTTCAGGAAAATCGGACGTATACTTTTTGAGTTATGGCCCCTGATTTGACCCAAAAATGCTTGTCCGGACAACTTCTCCTACAGTTACTGTCCGATTTGCTTCATACTTGGCACAGGTGTGCATTAGGACCTGTAGATGTGCAAGACGCAAATTTCACGAAAATCCGACCATTACTTTCTGAGTTATGGCCCCTGATTTGACCAAAAAATGCTTGTCCAGACAACTCCTCCTACAGTTACTGTCCGATTTGCTTCATACTTGGCATAGGTGAGCATTAGGACCTGTAGATGTGCAAGACGCAAATTTCATGAAAATTCGACCATTACTTTTTGAGTTATGGCCCTTGATTTGACGTAAAAATGCTTGTCCGGACAACTCCTCCTACAGTTACTGTCCGATTTGCTTCATACTTGGCACAGGTGTGCATTAGGACCTGTAGATGTGCAAGACGCAAATTTCATGAAAATCCAACCATTACTTTTTGAGTTATGGCCCCTGATTTGACGTAAAAATGCTTGTCCGGACAACTCCTCCTACAATTTCTGTCCGATTTGCTTCATACTTGGCACAGGTGTGCATTAGGACCTGTAGATGCGCAAGACGCAAATTTCACGAAAATCCGACCATTACTTTTTGAGTTATGGCCCCTGATTTGACGTAAAAATGCTTGTCCGGACAACTCCTCCTACACTTACTGTCCGATTTGCTTCATACTTGGCACAGGTGTGCATTAGGACCTGTAGATGTGCAAGACGCAAATTTCACGAAAATCCGACCATTACTTTTTGAGTTATGGCCCCTGATTTGACGTAAAAATGCTTGTCCGGACAACTCCTCCCACAGTTACTTTCCGATTTGCTTCATACTTGGCACAGGTGAGCATTAGGACCTGTAGATGTGCAAAACGCAAATTTCACGAAAATCCGACCATTACTTTTCGAGTTATGGCCCCTGATTTGACGTAAAAATGCTTGTCCAGACAACTCCTCCTGCAGTTACTGTCTGATTTGCTTAATACTTGGCACAGGTATGCATAAGGACCTGTAGATGTGCAAGACACAAATTTCACGGAAACCCGACCGATACTTTCTGAGTTATGGCCCTTGATTTGACCAAATTTCAAGAAAATCGGATTGACAATTTCTGAGTATGGCTCCTGATTCAACAAAAATGCTTGTCTGAACAAAGGTGGTGGCGGGGGTATTTTTATTACCTTCAGTGATAGATTTCTAGTTTTTATATGTGTAGGCCTACTTTATAGTTGCGCTAACATGATGGCTTAATTTTTTTCACATTCCAATCATCAGAGTCTAGCCGCGACTTAAAAATTTTACTGACTTCGACGAAACACATTCTTCGGACAGGTTATTCCAGTAGCGTCCTTCTTAGAGTATCTGATGTGTTCATTTCTCTGACCAACGTGGAGCCCTTTATATTTTTGATGTATACTGTACATTAACCCTTTCCCAAACGACATAATTTTAGGGTGATCCAATTCAAAAACTGGCACAAATGACAAAATGGATGTAATTAAAGATAAGATTTGTGTAAAATATGGCACAGAAAATATTGAGACAAAAGGAGAAACTGCTGGTTATCAGCAGTTTCTTCTTTTGTTTCAATGTTTTCCCAAGCCTTTACTATTAGGGACGTCAAAACCAGGCCCCGGTTTCTCGAAAAAACTTACGTATGTTCTCATGCTCAAATCTGAGCATCATGCTCAAATCGCACGAAATCCACGTGAACTTCAATTGAATACCAATCAACGTTGATTGGTATTGAATAGAAGTTGAGCATGAACTCATGAGAATATACTTAAGTTTTTTCGAGATACCAGGGCCAGGTCTTGTTTGGGAAAGGGATAAAGGAGAGTTTCCACTTCTCACTCCAGTTACATGAACTATTGAGATCATCCTGTAGACTTCACTGTCCCTTTCACTCTTTATTGTCGAGTAATCTTTGCTGTCATCCGCAAAATGTCAATTGGTCTATCTTCATGCGCCCATGCTCTCTTCATTTTTTGACACCCTATAAGATAAAGGCTTTGGAAAAGTTTGTGAGCTATAAAGAAATTGCTCATAAAATGGCAAGCAATTTCTTCATTTCTCACAATATTTTCTACCCGAAAAGATCAAATAATGTACATTTCAATTTATTCACTTGAAATAGTCATAGATTTGCAACATCTGCTATTTAGACTTGTGTAGATATTTGCTGTTTGGTGCTGGGTTAAATCAAAACAATTTTGATGATGTTGATAATAGTTCCATCCTTATTTTTCGTTTTTTGGCTGTTTTGTGTGTTTCAACAAATATGGTAATATTTATTAATTACTATTAACTTTTTTCCAAAGCCATGATTTTTTTAGTAGCCCAATTTGAAAGATTGGATTTATGTACAATATATAGCTCAGAAAATACTGTGGAAAAGGGAGAAAATGTATTTTCTTCTTTTGCCTCAATGTATTTCCTTAGCCACATCTATTAGGGACATCAAAATAAAATCTTGTTTGGAAAAGGGTTGAACACATAATAGTATTAACCCCACAGTGACGCCTATTGACTCCCTCACAAGAAAAGGTTTGGGAAAACATTGTGGAAAATGAAGAAATTGCTTGTGACAAGCAATTTCTTCATTTTCCACAATGTTTTCTAGACCAAAATGGAAAGATTTCTAAAATTTCATCTACTTGAAATTGTCATCTGCAACACCTTTCTAATTGGAACAGTCCAAAAGTTTGTGGTCTGGTAAGGGGTTAATACCCTCTTTCTTCTCCTTTCCAGATTAGAGATGAAGAACAGAAAGGGAGATAACTCAGTGTGACATAAATATGAGTTGGACAAATACAACACAGTTGCGTCCGCAGCCTAGACTCGACCAGAAATGGCTTAAAGCCGATCTACAGGTATTGTTACTTTTCATTTATTTCTTTGTCATACAATTAATCCATTACCAGGTGGCAAAGTTATGGACAGTTTCAATTTCAAAGGAAAGGCAGACGACTTTCAAATTGCTGAAGTTTTAAAAATCTTTTTGAATTGGAATAGAAAACATTGTGCTTAAAGCAATTTCTTCATTTTCCACGATGTTTTTCTATGCATTTTTAGTGTGGGGTGCCAAAATGTGTTACTGTGGAGGGATGGGTTAAAAGTGGCATTTTTAACCCATTTTCAATCAGGTTTGGGCAAACTTTGAGGTAAAAGAAGAAAATGCTGAATAGCAGGAATTTTTTTCTCGATTCTTCAATATAAATTTTAGCAAATTTATTGTATATTATTCTTTCATTTAAAATTCATTTTGAGTTCAGCAGCAGCTTTCAAATTCATACTGTCTAAATTTTTGCTGTTCAGAGAAATGAGTGCAAAGTCCTTTCCAGACCCATGATACAAAATTTTAGAGTGACCAGGATAGATATACATCAGGGGTTTCAATAACTTTTTTGCCACCTGGGCCAGAGGCTAAAGTAGGCTGGGGATTTTTATGCTCCCCGAAGGGAGAGCATATAGTCGCCGCTTTGTCTGTCTGTCTGTCCGGAGTGATTTCTCCATAACCCTTGGGCCAAATCAAATGAAACTTACCATGTGAACTCCCTATGACATAATGCCAATGTTCTTTTCCCGGTTTTTGGATTTTAGGCCTCGTCATGGGAAAAGGGGACTTAAGGTAAAATACAGTTTTTCTCTAATTTCTCCTAGTCTTATGGTCAGAATTTCATGAAATTTCATGTTTGAATAGTAAATCAGATGTCCTTGACAATAAACTATGTAAAATTTGGTTATGAAAATTATGTTATGCAAAAAGG
Organism: Fragum sueziense; assembly: GCA_963680895.1. Lineage (NCBI taxonomy): Eukaryota > Metazoa > Mollusca > Bivalvia > Cardiida > Cardiidae > Fragum > Fragum sueziense. The sequence goes on along the minus strand of OY804596.1, from coordinate 42,795,415 downwards.
GGGCTTAACATTTGTTAGCTTTATGTTAGCTGTGCATGGCATACATTTATTGTGACAATGCCTTATTTGGGGAGCATTGTCCGTCTCTGACGGCTCTTGTCTATGTGTTCCCTATCAACCCCATAGAAAATTTTCAAAAGTAGCAGGGGTATTGCTCTCAAATTCAGTCAAATAGAAGGGAGAAATCCCCGCCTCCGCCTCTTAATGAAACCTCTGTACATGTAATGATATTCAACGATATTTAATAAAAAGATGATGCACTTTCTTTAGAGCGAGATTTCTTAAGATGTTTTAGACAAAGCTATTTTGAACGTGACATTCTGATTCTTGGGGGGGGAAAGAGTAAGTGTAACCCATTACCACTCATTTTTAGCTCGACTTTTCGAAGAAAATGATAGCTTATACGTTGCAACAAAGGTTAAAGTTTTTTCAAACATCAATAACTTCCATACTATCAAAGGGATTCAACCCAAACTTGGAATACTTATTCACCATCACACCCTCTACCTTACTACCAGGGCCCATGACCCTGGCTCCACTATATTCGGAGTTATGCCCCCTTTATACTAAGCAACTTAGAAAGTCGAGCGCGCTGTCTTCGGACAGCTCTTGTTATACATCTGGAAGTACTGATAAAGGCTTTTAAAAACATTGTGGCAAATGAAGAAATTGCTTTTGACAAGCAATTTCTTCATTTCCCACCATGTTTTCCTAGAAAGTCCAAAAAATGTGAAAATCCATTTACTTGAAATTGTCATCTGCAGAATCTTTTAACTTGGATCATTGGAACATTTTGCTGTCTGGTTACTTTGATGAGTTGTTTTTACATGACAAGGGCCAAAGGTTGACTCATGAAAGAAGATCTTAGAAAATATCTAGAATGACAGAAATTCTTTACATATTCTTAACCCTTTTACAAAACAACAACATTTTATGTTGGTTGAAATTAGAAAAGTTTGAAGACTACAAAATTAATGCTCAGGTGGAAATCTGTACAACACAGCATGGAAAACTTGAAAGGAAAAGGAGAAACACTGGTTATCAGCATTTTCTCTTTTTTCTTCCAAGATTTTGTCGTCGCATTACCAGAGGGATCGTCAAAAGGAGTAGTTTAAGTTCAGGGAGGGCAAAGATCTTTTTAAAGGGACTTAATCATTGGTTCATTAGAAGGGCAAGTTTCTTCCCTTTGATTAAAGGGAAGTTTACCTGTGTTAAGGACAGATCCTCCAGTTGTTACTGCGCAACTTACTGCGCATATCCTAAATAACGAAATTAAGCTGTTTCAGTAATTGGCCTTTTCAGCAAATGTAATTTTTACATTTAGTTAATGTTTGGTTGACAAATGACAAGACCCTTTTCGCTTATTTCAATTTTCTCTATTTGGACAATTAAAGTGTAATAGTACTCGGATAGTACATGTCGCTTTCTGTTAAGCGTTCAACATGTGGCGTTAGCGATAGGAAACGGAGCAACAAAAGCAAAGTGGTGTCTTTATGAGCTAGTCCGCTTCAGATGGACACAAAAGACGACACTTTTTATTATCTAAAGCTGGTAATAACGAAGAAAATAGATAAAAGTAGTGAAACAATTTCGGACGGAGCTGCAAAAAGTAAACCAAATTTTACTTATAACTAAGAAAAACGCTTGGTTTGATATATTTTTCTTTTTTTGTTTTTGAAGGTATGACCAAGAGCTATGTCTATACCAAAAAAGAAAAAATTCTTACCGCTGGAATATTTTTTATTATCAGAAACGTTAGGAAAAAAGAGCAATTTCAGCTACTTTTGAAAGAATATTTTACTAAAAATTTAAAAATCATCACTAAATTTTCCCAAATTGATACTCATTTAGACAGAATAAAACATATTGAACACAGTAAAGACTTATTTATGTAATCTAAGTCATTTCGAACATCTTTTTTGTGGGTATTTAAGTGACACCTTATTTTTGCAATTTTAGACAAGAGTAGTCTCCCTTGAAATCCAATAACTTTTTAATTCGCTTGGTGACCTATAGTTTTTAAGTCATTATTTTACTTCTCATATATTTAAATATCAGTACAGAAAAAATAAAAAAAATCTTACCGTAGGAAATAAATGGAGGATCTGTCCTTAAAGAAGTTGTTTTCCTCTCTCTTTGTTAACCCATTACTGCACATTGACGCCTTTTGACTCCTTTAAAAGAAATGGCTTTGGAAAACATCGTGGAAAATGAAGAAATTGCTTGTGACAAGCAATTTCTTCATTTCCCACAATGTTTTCTAACCCAAAATGGAAATGTTTTTAAGATTTCACCAACTTAGAGTTGTCGTCTGCATCACCTTTCAAATTGGAAGAGTCCAAAATTTTGTCGTTTGGGAAATGGTTAAACCTTTTCCCTAACAACTTCTGGTTTGATGTATCTATAAGAACAAGTTGAGGAAAACATTGAGAAAAAGATGAAAGTGTTGATAATCATCAATTTCTTCTCATTTCTTAATACTTTGAAATCTGTTTGTTTCATGCGTATAACCTTGAAATTTTCCACTATCAACAAAACATATTTTGTTATCTGCAACTATTTTCATATTTGAGTGGATCGTTCACTGAAACGGGGTAAAGTCTACAGACCTTTTAAAAGTCAGTATTATTCTTATTGTTCATCAAATCCAGTTCCTATGTTTTAGATACTCATGGAATTATCCGATTGAGAAGATTCCAATTTGTACCCATAACATAGGGTTTGGTTTATAAAATAACAAATTAATAACACATTGACCCCCTCCCATCGGTTGCTATATTGAGTTGTCTATAAAATTGTGATGTGTTTTGGAAAAGGATAATTAAATTTAAAAGAAAATGAATGAGAAAAGTATGTTGGCAATGCCACTGGTCTTGAATTTGAAGATGTAAGAGATTGAATGAATTAATTTGAAGATATTTAAGATTACATGATTACATTCTGACAAATCTGAACATCTGCATGCAGTCAAATGAAAATTTTTCTGAGAGTAATTGAAATTCAATCTGAATAGTATGTTTTATGAATGAAGAAAGCAGTAAATAGGTTGATGAAATTAATCCTTTCCCTAACAATATCTGGTTTTGGCATTCCTAGTCAAGGAAGCTTTGGAAAACATTGAAGCAAAAGGAAGAATTGCTGATTCTTTTGTCTCAAACTTTCTTTGCTACAAAATAATACGCAACATGCAAAATTTTTGGTTATATTTATAATGTTGTCAGCAACTTCTTTGAATAACACTCTTAACCCATTTCCACATATTGACACTTTTTGACGCCCCCTCAAGATGAAGGCTTTTGAAAACATTACGGAAAATTAAGAAATTGCTTCATGTCCCTCAATGTTTTCTACCCCTAAAGACAAAAAATATGGAATTTCATACACATGAAAGTGATGAAATTGCCGTCTGGGTTATCTCTGAAATTGCAAAACAAGTACCCAACAATTTTCACCGAAAAAGTTCTACAAATTCATAGGAATAAAATTTTCCCAGAGACGAGAGTAAAGTTTAGCTTGTCTGTTTTATGAATGAAGGCAGCAATAAATAGGTTGATGTGATTAAAATGAAGGTAAAAGAACATTGAGAAACCATTGTACGTAACCAAACAATTCCGGATTTTCGTAATTACGTCGTTACAGAGTTGTCGTTCATGCGGGACGGTATACCGTCTTCCGGTGTCAATGTAAACAAGCGCTATCGGTGGGAAAGAATCGCTACTGCATTCATAAATGCCATAATTTTGCGGATAAAATTGGAAATTTTGAACTGCACAAACTATATCGAAAGAGGCAAATGCAAGACGAGCTGGGATTCGTGTTATAAGTCTAAAGAATTAGAACCAAACATCGTATCTGGCCTAGGCCTACCCGAGTCTGAGAGACAGTATTAGCCGAAACGCGTAGATCGTTGGGAGATTCCAACAAAGGAACCTTAGCGGAGAGAAGAAAGAGAAATCCCATCGCAACATAGTCCCAACACACTAAACGCTTACATATCAAAGTAGATCTAGTCTATTAAGACAGAAGGAGAAAATGCCAGTTATCAGGACACTCTTACATTTTGCCAAAATGTTTCCCATCTAAAACCAGGTCTTGTTTTGGGAAGCTTTAACGAACAAACAATGAATTACATAGATCTACTTGGACGAAATAGCAAAGTTTTGAGAGAAAAGAAAAACATGCTGACTTTGCTTTTCCCTCAATAGTTCCTATTCTACAATCTACACCAAACTGTTCTTCTTAGTAGATCTACCTATCAAAGTATACAGCCTGCTTCAAATTTGAATCAAATTTGAAATTATGGTTTATTATGTTAACCCTTTCCTATCCAATTCTTTGTTTTGATGCCCACAAAGTAAAATCAGAATCATTCTGACAAATAGCAAGACTTTTAAAATTTGGAAAGGACCATATTTTGTTGTTTGGGTAAGGGTTAAAAAAAATCCGTCATTTTTTCGGCACATTTAAAAACGAATTCTTCATTTTTTAAAACTTTTTAGCTCACCTGAGCACAAAGTGCTCGAGGTGAGGTATTGTGATCGGTCTGTTGTCCGGCGTCTGTCTGTCTATCTGTCCATCTGTCCATCCGTCAACTTTTCACAAAAAAATCTTCTCCTCCTAAAGTACTTGGTAGAATTCAATCATATTTCACACACATGATCTATGGGTCATGCTTTTTAGCTCACCTGAGCACGAAGTGCTCAAGGTGAGCTATTGTGGTCGCTTTTTGTCCGTCGGCGTCTGTCCGTCTGTACGTCTGTCCGTCTGTCCACATTTTGGTGTTACCGCTCTAGCACCCACAAATATTGATCAATCTTAACCAAACTTGGTCAAAACATGTATGACCATAAGTTCTCGGATGAGTTCGATTTTGAGTCAGATCGGACCAGGAAGTCCGGAGTTACGTGCCCTTGAATGTCAAAAATGGCTAGTTTTGACTTTGTTACCACTCTAGTATCTACAAATATTGACCAATCTTGACCAAACTTGATCAAAACATGTATGACCATAAGTTCTCGGATGAGTTTAATTTTGAGTCAAATCGGACAAGGAAGTCTGGAGTTACGTGCCCTTGAATGTCAAAAATGGCTAGTTTTGACTTTGTTACCACTCTAGTATCTACAAATATTGACCAATCTTGACCAAACTTCATCAAAACATGTATGACCATAAGTTCTCGGATGAGTTTAATTTTGAGTCAAATCGGACAAGGAAGTCTGGAGTTATGTGCCCTTGAATGACAAAAATGGCTAGTTTTGACTTTGTTACCACTCTAGTATCTACAAATATTGACCAATCTTAAGTAAACTTGATCAAAACATGTATGACCATAAGTTCTCGGATGAGTTTAATTTTGAGTCAGATCGGACTAGGAAGTCCGGAGTTATGTGCCCTTGAACGTCAAAAAAGGCTAGTTTTGACTTTGTTACCACTCTAGCATCTACAAATATTGACTGATCAAGACAAAACTTTGCCACAATGTTGGTAACCATAAGATCTTGGATGAGTTTGATTTTCAGTGTGATCGGAGCAGGAAGTCTGGAGTTATGTGCCCTTGAATTTGGCAAAATTGCTGTTTTGACTTTGTTTACACTGCAGCATCTATATTTATCGACCAATCAAGTCCAAACTTGGCCACAATGTTGGTGACCATAAGACCCTGGATGAGTTAAGCTTTCAGCTTGATTTAACCAGAAAAAACAGAGTTATTTGCCCTTGAATTTCACAAAATTGCAGTTTTCAACTTTGTTTTCACTCTAGATAACAAACACAAATATGGACCAATCAAGACACAACTTGGTCGCAATGTTGGTGACCATAAGATCTTAAATGTTTTAATTTGTCAGATTGATTGGACTAAAAAACCAGAGTTGTGTGCCCTTGACACTGACAAAATTGCCGTTTTCGACTTTGTTTTCTCTCAAACAGCAATTAATATTGACCAATCAAAAAAACTTGGACATAATGTTGATGAGAATATCTTTATCAGAACTAAAAAAAACAGAGTTATGTGCCCTTGACTTTGACAAAATTGTTGTTTTCTTCCACTTTGTTTTTACTGTAACAGCGACAAATATTGATCATTCAAGATTATGAAAGCAGTTTTCAGCTGGATTATAATCTCGCATCTTATATCATGTGCTCTTGAACATGACAACATTGTGACTTTCATTCTATCTAGGTGCAGGTGAGCGATTAAGGACCATCATGGTCCTCTTGTTCAAAATACTTCAAAGAATTTGAATCGGGGCCATAATGGGGTCAAAAAGTAGGTCACTAGGTCAAATCTTCTTTTTGCTCTAAGAGCCACATTTAATGCTCAAACGTTGTGAAAATTGATCAGAATATTTGTCTTGATGATATGTAGGTCATGATAAAAAATAGGTCAAGCCAGGTCAAAAACTAGGTCACTAGGTCAAATATTGTAAAATCCATCTTTTTACACTGGAAGTGCCAATATTGGTCCAAACTTTGTAGAAATTGTCATGAATGTTTATTTTGATAATATCAAGGTTAAGTCAAGAAGTGGGTCATGCTAGGTCATTAAGTAGGTCAAGAGGTCAAATCTTACAAAATCCTTTATTTTGCTCTGGAAGTGCCAATTCTTTTCCAAACTTTGTCAAAATTGTCCTCAATGTTTATCTCGATTATATCTATCAAATGATGAAAAGTGGGTCATACAAGGTCAAAAACTAGGTCACAAGGTCAAATCTTTTAAAATCCTTCATTTTGGCCCGGACATGCCAGTTTTGGCCCAAACTATCTCAAAATTGTCCTGAATGTTTATCTTGATGATACCTAGGTCATGTCAAGAAGTGGATCATGCCAGGTCATAAACTAGGTCACGAGGCCAAATCTTGCAAAATCCTCCCTTTTCCTCTGGAAGTGCCAATTTTGGTCTAAACTTTGTCAAAATTGTCCTAAATGTTTATCTTGATGATATCTTGGTCATGGTCAAAGATGGGCCATGCAAGGTCAAAAACTAGGTCACAAGGTCAAATATTACAGAATCCTTCCTTTTGCTCTAGAGATGCCAATGTTGCCCTAAAACTTTATCAAAACTATCCTAAATACTTATCTTGAGATCTAGGTAATGTAGAAAGTGTGGGTCATGTAAGGTCAAAAACTAGGTCATTGGGTGAAATCTTAGTTTTGCTTTAAGAACGGAAATATATACTCAAACATTGTGAAAATTGTTCAGAATGTTTATCTTGACGAAATTTGGGTCATTTTAAAAGTGGGTCATGTGAGGTCAGAAACTAGGTCACAAGGTCAAATCTTGTTTTCCTCTAAGAACCGAAATATTTACTCAATCATTGTTAAAATTCAGAATGTTTATCTTGGTGATATCTTGGTGATATGAATAGCAGGTCATTTGAAGTTAAAAACTAGGTCATTAGGTCAAATTTTGTTTTTGCTCTAAGAACCAAAATATTTACGTTATCATTGTGAAAATTGTTCAAAATGTTGATCTTGATGATATCTTGGTGATGTGAAAAGTGGTTTATGCGAGGTCTAAAACTAGGTCACTAGGTCAAATCTTGTTTTTGCTCTAGGAACCAAAATATTTACTTTATCGTGGTGAAAATTGTTCAGAATATTTATCTTGATGATATCTGGTCAATGTAAAAAGGGGGCCATGTAAGGTCACAAACTAGGTCACTAGGTCAAATCCTGTTTTTCCTCTAAGAACCGAAATATTTACTCAATCATTGTAAAAATTCAGAATGTTTATCTTGATGATATCTTGGTGATATGAATAGCAGGTCATTCAAGGTTAAAAACTAGGTCACTAGGTCAAACTTTGTTTTTGCTCTATGAACCAAAATGTTTACTTTATCATTGTGAAAATTGTTCAGAATATTTATCTTGATGATATCTTGGTGATGTGAAAAGTGGGTCATGCGAGGTCTTAAACTAGGTCACTAGGTCAAATCTTGTTTTTGCTCTAGGAACCAAAATATTTACTTTATTGTTGTGAAAATTGTTCAGAATATTTATCTTGATGATATCTGGTCAATGTAGAAAGGGGGCCATGTGAGGTCAGAAACTAGGTCACTAGGTCAAATCTTATTTCTGCGTTTAGAACCATAATGATATCTGAATCATTGTGACAATTGTTCAGAATGTTTATTTTGACAATATCTGGGGCATGTATAAAGTGGGCCATGGGAGGTCAAAATATAGGTCAAATTTTGTTTTTAAAATTTTGCTCTAAAATATCAAAATACTTATTCATCATTGTAAAAATTGCTTATCTTGATGATAAATGGGTCATGTAGAAAGTGGCTAATGTTAGGTTTAAAACTAGGTCAAAAGGTCAAATCTTGTTTTTGCTCTAAGAACCTAAATATTTACTCATCATAGTGAAAATTATTCAGAATGTTTATCTTAATGATATGTAGGTCATGTAAAAAGTGGGTCATGCGAGTTTGAAGATTGCAAGATGTTTTTCTCAAAGTCCTCTCAGGTGAGCGATGCAGGGCCATCTTGGCCCTCTTGTTTTCTTAAGTTCTGTAGATCTATTTGATCTCAGTCCATTGTTCGGAAAAACATTGAGAAAAAGGGAGCAATTTGATGATAGTCAGAAATATCGCCTCTTTCCTCAATATTTTCTGTGATTTAACAATTACTTATTCTATTTCCGATATAAATCGTTTTCCGACAGTGGAAAACCGTGTGGAGCGGAATGTTCTTACAAACAAATACAAAATATTCGTTTGGAAAAACTCGCTCATAGCGTACATGTATATACATGTAGATCTATCTTTTTTCCCCAAAGTTGCCCCTCTGTTTATTGCTATGACGTCATATGACTAGAGTAAGTAAGGAAAAGTCATGACGTCACAAATCGACACTGGCCTGATTTGAGGCACGCCACGGGGAAAATATTTTCAATGATAACCTATCATCGGATTATGGGAGATTTCTTTTCTTATAGATCTCCGAACGGTTTAAAAATGATGGAAGGTGCAGAGGTATTATTAGATCCCATTATTAAGTTACAATGAAAATCATTTTCATTTAATTACTCATTGAATTTACGAAAATATTGAAGTTGCCGCTTGTCAAACAGGCAAATGGAAGTAAACATACCGTCCCGCAGGAACGACAACTCTGTCTTACCGGAATTACGAAAAGACCCAATTATCATTGAAAAATTCTTTATGATCAAATTCACAAGAAATTTTCCCAGAGTAGATTAAATTTGGTCTGTATGTTTCAGAGCAACAGATTAGAAAGGATAAAGGCATTCTTAACTTGTTATTTCAAATCCAAACCCTATGTTGTTGGTACTCACAATATAGGGATTAATGGACAATGAAAAAAAAATGTTACATTTTGAAAAGCCATCACTCCCTCTTATCTGTAGCTCTGTCTGTTTTATGAATGAAGGTAGCAGTAAATAGGTTGATTTGATTAAAATAGAGTGTAATGGAGTGTAGAGTGACTGTGGTAGTAATATGTTACCTAGGTTACCATGTAGTTCTGCTACTGTCCTAGTCCGGTAGTTATGTCAGGAATAGACACATTTCACAGGTAAATCGGGCTGTATAATAGATTCACTATTAAACGAGAATTATTTCAGTTGTTTTGATAAAGCAGTTCAACTGTATTTTTTCTCGTTTAATAGTGAATCGATTATATTTCCTCATTCTTTGTTTATTGTTTTGTCTGGTTGAAAATAGACTTTACGTTTACAGACTTTTTATTATTTATTGTTTTTGAAGTAAAAAAATGGTATAAAATCGTTGTAGTATTTTCAAAAATCTGTTCCATTGTTATTTGCAAGTGATACCCATATTATTTTATAGGTATATCTGCCTTGATTTTCTCATTCTATGACTATCCCATTCCCAAACAGAGACACAATTTGATACCCCTCTAGATAAAGGCTTTGGAAAACATTGTTGAAAATGAAGAAATTGCTTTTGTCAAGCAATTTCTTCATTAACCACAATGTTTTCTACATTGAATAATGTTAAATTTGACGCACTTGAAATTGTCATCTGCATCATGTTTGAACGTTTGAATTTGGACCAGTCTAAAATTTCACTGTTGGGAACTAGCTAGGTTATGATCAAAAGAATAGGAAATTTTCCTGTAGAGTAAGAGTAAAGTTTAGCCTGTCTGTTTTATGAATGAAGGCAGCAGTAAATAGGTTGATGTGATTAAAATAGAGTGTAATGGAGTGTAGAGTGACTGCGGTAGTAATATGTTACCTAGGTTACCATGTAGTTCTGCTACTGTCCTAGTCTGGTAGTTATGTCAGGAATAGACACATTTCACAGGTAAATCTGGCTTTATTTCCTCATTCTTTGTTATCCCCCGCCGAAAAAATTTTTCGGGGGGGATATTGTTTTTGCCATGTCCGTCCGTCCTTCCGTCCGTCCGTCCGTCCGTCCGTCCGTCCGTCCGTCCGTCCGTCCGACATTCGTTTCCGCGCTATTTCTTGGAAACTATAGACCGGATTTCGATGAAACTTGGCACACAGCTTCACTACAAAGGGGACATGCGCATATCGTCGGGGTTACCCGGTTCGACCATTGAATTCAGAGTTACTGCCCCTGACTGTTTAAGCCATATACATACAGAGTGATATTCGTTTCCGCGCTATTTCTTGGAAACTATAGACCGGATTTCGATGAAACTTGGCACACAGCTTCACTACAAAGAGGACATGCGCATATCGTCGGGGTTACCCGGTTCGACCGCCGAATTTAGAGTTACTGCCCCTGACTGTTTAAGCCATATACATACAGAGTGATATTCGTTTCCGCGCTATTTCTTAAAAACTGTAGACCGGATTTCGATGAAACTTGGCACACAGCTTTACTACAAAGTGGACATGCGCATATCGTCGGGATTACCCGGTTCGACCGCCGAATTTAGAGTTACTGCCCCTGACTGTTTTAGCCATATACATACAGTGATATTCGTTTCCGCGCTATTTCTTGGAAACTATAGACCAGATTTCGATGAAACTTGGCACACAGCTTTACTACAATGAGGACATGCGCATATCGTCGGGGTTACCCGGTTCGACTGTCGAATTTAGAGTTACTGCCCCTGACTGTTTAAGCCATATACATACAGTGATGTTCGTTTCCGCGCTATTTCTTGAAAACTATACACCGGATTTCGATGAAATTTGGCACACAGCTTTACTACAAAGTGGACATGCGCATATCGTTGGGGTTACCCGGTTCGACCGCCGAATTTAGAGTTACTGCCCCTGACTGTTTTAGCCATATACATACAGTGATATTCGTTTCCGCGCTATTTCTTGGAAACTATAGACCGGATTTCGATGAAACTTGGCACACAGCTTTACTACAATGAGGACATGCGCATATCGTCGGGGTTACCCGGTTCGACAGTCGAATTCAGAGTTACTGCCCCTGACTGTTTAAGCCATATACATACAGTGATATTCGTTTCCGCGCTATTTCTTGAAAACTATACACCGGATTTCGATGAAACTTGGCACACAGCTTCACTACAAAGTGGACATGCGCATATCGTCGGGGTTACCCGGTTCCACCGCCGAATTTAGAGTTACTGCCCCTGACTGTTTTAGCCATATACATACAGAGTGATATTTGTTTCCGCGCTATTTCTTGAAAACTATAAACCGGATTTCAATGAAACTTGGCACACAGCTTTACTACAATGAGGACATGCGCATATCGTCGGGGTTACCCGGTTCGACCGTTGAATTCAGAGTTACTGCCCCTGACTGTTTAAGCCATATACATACAGAGTGATATTCGTTTCCGCGCTATTTCTTGAAAACTGTAGACCGGATTTCGATGAAACTTGGCACACAGCTTCACTACAAAGTGGACATGCGCATATCGTCAGGATTACCAGGTTCGACCGCCGAATTTAGAGTTACTGCCCCTGACTGTTTTAGCCATACACATACAGAGTGATATTCGTTTCCGCGCTATTTCTTGAAAACTATAGACTGGATTTCAATGAAACTTGGGTCACAGCTTCACTACAATGAGGACATGCGCATATCGTCGGGGTTACCGGGTTCGACCGTCGAATTCAGAGTTACTGCCCCTGACTGTTTAAGCCATATACATACAGAGTGTTATTCGTTTCCGCGCTATTTCTTGAAAACTATAGACCGGATTTCAATGAAACTTGGCACACAGCTTTACTACAATGAGGACATGTGCATATCGTTGGGGTTACCCGGTTCAACCGCCAAATTAAGAGTTACTGCCCCTGACTGTTTTAGCCATATACATACAGAGTGATATTCGTTCTGTTGAAGCCATATACATACAGAGTTATATTTGTTTCCGCGCTACTTTATTGACAATGAAAATATGTTCGGCGGGGGATATCAATTCAACGAATTTGCTTGTTTATTGTTTTGACTGGTGAAAAATAAAGTTTACAGACTTTTTTTATAAGAAAATGATAAAATCAATGTAGTATTTTCGAAAATCTGTTACAATGTTGTCATGTAAAACTTTCGGCAAATGATGCCTCATTTCACAGGTAAATCTTGTCCGGATTTTCGCATTCTTTGTTTACTATTTTGTCTGGTGGTTTCCCAAACAGAGACACAATTTGACACCCCACACGATAAAGGCTTTGGAAAACATTGTTGAAAATGAAGAAATTGCTTGTATCAAGCAATTTCTTCATTTCCCACAATGTTTTCTACATTAAATTATATGTTAAATTCGACACACTTGAAATTGTAATCTGCATCATGATGGAATTTGGACCATTCTAAAATTTTACCATTGGGAAATGGATACAAAATTTTTCGGCAGAGTAAACTTTAGTCCTCCTCCTTATGAAAATATAAGCTAGCAGTAAATAAGTAAATAAAATTTATAGGAAATTTTCCCAGAGAGTAAGAGTAAATTTTGTCTGTTTTATGAATGAAGGCAGCAGTAAATAGGTTGATGTGATTAAAATAGAGTGTAATGGAGTGTAGAGTGACTGTGGTAGTAATATGTTACCTAGGTTACCATGTAGTTCTGCTACTGTCCTAGTCTGGTAGTTATGTCAGGAATAGACACATTTCACAGGTAAATCTGGCTGTATTTCCTCATTCTTTGTTTATTGTTATGTCTGGTGGAAAAGTATATTTACAGACTTTAATTTAATTCTTTTAAATTACAAAATGATGTAAAATTGTTGTAGTATATTCGAAAATATGTTACAAGTGAAACAATTGACAAGCGCATGATACCTCATTCTGTCTTGATTTCCTCATTCTTTGTTTATCCCATTCCCAAACAGAGACACCTTTTGATGCCCCAAAAGATGAAGGTTTTGAAAAATATTGTGGAAAATGAAGAAATTGCTTGTATCAAGCAATTTCTTCATTTCCCATTATGTTTTCTAGATTAAATAATGATAAATCCGACACACTTGAAATTGTCGTCTGCATCATCTTTAAATTTAGACCAGTCTAAAATTTTACAGTTTTATAAGAAATGGGTTATGATCAAATTCATAGGAAATTTTCCCAGAGAGTAAATTTTGTCTGTTTTATGAATGAAGGCAGCAGTAAATAGGTTGATGTGATTAAAATAGAGTGTAATGGGGTGTAGAGTGACTGTGGTAGTAATATGTTACCTAGGTTACCATGTAGTTCTGCTACTGTCCTAGTCCCGTAGTTATGTCAGGAATAGACATATTTCACAGGTAAATCTGGCTGTATTTCCTCATTCTTTGTTTATTGTTTTGACTGGTAGAAAATTAAAGTTTACAGACTTTTGATTTAATTCTTTTTAATCACAAAATGATTTGTAAAATTGTTGTTGTATTCTGGAAAATCTGTTACATTGTTACATTGTTATTGGCAAGTGACACCCCATTTTATAGGTGTATCTACCTTGATTTTCTCATTCTATGATTATCCCATTCCCAAACAGAGACACAATTTGATGCCCCACAAGATAAAGGCTTTGGAAAACATTGTTGAAAATTAAGAAATTGCTTGTATCAAGCAATTTCTTCATTTCCCACAATCTTTTCTACATTAAATGATGTAAAATTCGACACATTTGAAATTGTCATCTGCATCATGTTTGAATTTGGACCAGTCTAAAATTTCACCATTGTGAAATGGGTTATGTTCAAATTCATAGGAAATTTTCCCATAGAGTGAGAGTAAATTTTGTCTGTTTTATGAATGAAGGCAGCAGTAAATAGGTTGATGTGATTAAAATAGAGTGTAATGGAGTGTAGAGTGACTGTGGTAGTAATATGTTACCTAGGTTACCATGTAGTTCTGCTACTGTCCTAGTCCCGTAGCTATGTCAGGAATAGACATATTTCACAGGTAAATCTGGCTTTATTTCCTCATTTTTTGTTTATTGTTTTGACAGACGAAAAAGTAAAGTTTACAGACTTTTGTTTTTTATTGTTTTTGAAGTAAGAAAATGTTAAAAAATCATTATAGTATTTTCAAAAATCTGTTACATTGTTATTGACTAGTGATACCCCATTTTATAGGTGTATCTGCCTTGATTTCCTCATTCTATGATTATCCCATTCCTAAACAGAGACACCTTTTGACGCCCCACAAGATGAAGGTTTTGAAAAAAATTGTGGAAAATGAAGAAATTGCTTGTGACAAGCAATTTCTTCATTTCCCACGATGTTTTCTACATTAAATTATGTGAAATTCAACGCAATTGAAATTGTCATCTGCATCATGTTTGAATTTGGACCGGTCTAAAATTATACCATTTGGAAACAAATGAACAGGAATTTTTTCCGCAGAGTAAATTTTAGTCCTCCTCCTTATAAAAATTATAAGCTAGCAACAAATAAGTAAATAAAATTCATAGGAAATTTTCCCAGAGAGTAAGAGTAAATTTTGTCTGTTTTATGAATGAAGGCAGCTGTAATAGGTTGATGTGATTAAAATAGATTGTAATGGAGTGTAGAGTGACTGTGGTAGTAATATATTACCTTACTAAGGTTACCATGTAGTTCTGCTACTGTCCTTAGTCCCGTAGTTATGTCAGGAATAGACACATTTCACAGGTAAATCTGGAATTATTTCCTCATTCTTTGTTTATTGTTTTGTCTGGTGAAAAATAAAGTTCACAGACTTTTTTTTGATAAGAGAATGATAAAATCTATGTAGTATTTTCGAAAATCTGTTACAATGTTGTCATGTAAAACTTTTGGCAAGTGATGCCTCATCTCACAGGTAAATCTTGTCCTGATTTCCTAATTCTTTGTTTACTATTTTGTCTTGTGGTTTCCCAAACAGAGACACAATTTGACGCCCAACAAGAGGAAGCCTTTGGAAAACATTGTTGAAAATGAAGAAATTGCTTGAATCAAGCAATTTCTTCATTTCCCACGATGTTTTCTACATTAAATAATGCTAAATTCGACACAATTAAAATTGTCATCTGCATCATGTTTGAATTAGGACCAGTCTCAAATTTTACAGTTTTATAAGAAATGGGTTATGATAAAATGAATAGGAAATTTTCCCAGAGAGTAAGAGTAAATTTTGTCTGTTTTATGAATGAAGGCAGCAGTAAATAGGTTGATGTGATTAAAATAGAGTGTAATGGAGTGTAGAGTGACTGTGGTAGTAATATGTTACCTAGGTTACCATGTAGTTCTGCTACTGTCCTAGTCCCATAGTTATGTCAGGAGTAGACACATTTCACAGGTAAATCTGGCTGTATTTCCTCATTCTTTGTTTATTGTTTTGACTGGTGAAAAATAAAGTTTACAGACTTCTGAATTTAAAGTGTATTTTTTTTTTAAAAAAAAAGTTAATAAAGTAATAATACGAGAAATGTAACACTTTTCGAAAATCTGTTACTATGTTATCATGTGAAACTATTCAATGTATTGGCAAAATTAATGATTCATCATTTTGCAGGTATATCTGCCTTTATTTCCCCATGGAGTCTATGTTTGCAAGTCAGTCAGAAATGTTGAGATGACTGACTTTTCATTTTCCTTTTTGATGAAAACAAATGTAAAACTATTACAGACACTGAGACATCCCTTGCTTTGGTGATGGTCAACGGAAGTGAATATTTCGTGTTGACGACACGAAAATCTGGCATTTTATCCTGGTTGCCTGTTTAATGTTTATCTTTTTATAGTTTGAATAAAATTTTACTTACTGTTACAAATGAATTATCTAACTTAGGGACAGATCCTCCATTTATTTCCTACGGTAAGATTTTTTTTTATTTTTTCTGTACTGATATTTAAATATATGAGAAGTAAAAAAATGACTTAAAAGCTATAGGTCACCAAGCGAATTAAAAAGTTATTGGATTTCAAGGGAGACTACTCTTGTCTAAAATTGCAAAAATGAGGTGTCACTTAAATACCCACAAAAAAGGTGTTCGAAATGACTAGGATTACATAAATAAGTCTTTATTGTGTTAAATATGTTTTATTCTGTCTAAATGAGTATCAATTTGGGAAAATTTAGTGATGATTTTGAAATTTTTAGTAAAACATTCTTTCAAAAGTAGCTTAAATTGCTCTTTTTGCGCAACGTTTCTGATAATTAAAAATATTCCAGCGGTAAGAATTTTTTCTTTTTAGCTCCACTGGCCTTTCAGGCCAGCGGGCTATTGTCATGGCGATGTGTCCGTCGTGCGTCAGTGCGTGCGTCCGTGCGTGCGTCCGTAAACTTTTTCTTTAAAAATCTTCTCCTCAGAAACTACTGGATGGATTTCAACTAAACTTCACAGGAATGATCCTTGGTGACCTTCTCTGAGATTCCTTCAAAGAATTTGGATTGAATCAGAATCACCTGAGTTATCTGCCCTTGAATGTCATAAATAGCTGATTTTGACTTTATTTTTACTCTTAAATCTACAAATATTTACCAATCAAGACAAAACTTGGACAGAATATATATCAGCACAGTATCCTGCCTGGGTGTAATTTTCAGCGTAATCGGAATTTTACATCTTGAGTTATGTGCCCTTGAATTTGACAAAATTGCCATTTTCGACTTTGTTTTCACTCTAACAACCATAATTGTTAACCAATCAAGATGATATTTGGACAGAATCTAGTTGACAACAAGATCTTGCATATGTGTAATTTTCAGTATGATTGCATTGCTACAATCTGAGTTATGTGCCCTTGAAATTGACAAAATTTCAGTTTTCGACACTTTTTTCACTTTTGCAGCCACGATTATAGACTAATAATGATAAAATTTGGACAGAATGATGCTGAACATAAGATCTTGCACGATTTTAATTTTCAGCTTGATTATAAACTCACATACTAAATTATGTGCCCTTGAATTTGGCATAATTAGAGTTATCAACTTTATCATCACTCTACAAATCCCCCAAATATTGGTCAATCATTTACCTTCTTTTCGCTTTGACCACATGATTGCCTCTTTTTACTTTGATTTTGCTCTAAGAACCACAAGTTTTGAGGAATCTAGTTTTTCTTTTACCACATTGCTGTATTTTACTTTGTTTCTGCTCTAAGAACCACAAGAATTTAATATTATATTTAAGTTTAAGCATTTAGATAAATTTGTCAAATTTTTTATAGTAAACCCCAAGAAATTCAGGCCTGTGGAGCGACTCAAGACCTTCAGACCTTCAGGTCTTTCTAGTTTGGTATAGACATAGTGCTTGGTCATACCTACAAAAACAAAAAAAGAAAAATATATCAAACCAAGCGTTTTTCTTAGTTATAAGTAAAATTTGGTTTACTTTTTGCAGCTCTGTCCGAAATTGTTTCACTACTTTTATCCATTTTCTTCCTTATTACCAGCTTTAGATAATAAAAAGTGTCATCTTTTGTGTCCATCTGAAGCGGACTAGCTCATAAAGACACCACTTTGCTTTTGTTCCTCCGTTTCCTTTCGCTAACGCCGCATGTTGAATGCGTAACAGAAAGCGAAATGTACCATCCGAGTACTATTACACTTTAATTGGCCAAACAGAGAAAATTGAAATAACCGAAAAGGGTCTTGTCATTTATCAACCAAACATTTACTAAATGTAAAAAAAACATTTGCTGAAAAGGCCAATTACTGAAACAGCTTTATTTCGTTATTTCGGATATGCGCAGTAAGTTGCGCAGTAACAACTGGAGGATCTGTCCTTAATGTATTACTTAGTCTTTGTAAGAAAAAATTATACAAATATTAAATGTCATCAATCAATTCCGTAACAATGATCAATGCCTTTTGAAGCCTCACAAGATGAAAGCTTTAGAAAATGTTATGGAAACTGAGGAAATTGCTTGTTCTTCATTTCTCACTATTTAAAGTTTAAAAAAAAAAAAAAAACAGATAAACTTTCGTTCATTTGGTATTGTTGTCTGCAGCATTGTTGAGTTCGGACAAGTGGAAGACTTTGCTGTCTTGTAATTGGTTAATGAGTAGGGAAGGGAATAACATAGTCATTTCTAAACTGACACGATTTAAAAACGCAAAACACGTTTTCATTAACCATTCCTTTCCTACTGCATCGATCGGCACCATATTTAGGGACATGTATGAGACAATGTATACGCTTCATGCCCCAGCGATTTTGTGGTGTTTTCTGTAAACTATCCGGACATCTGAACCACCCATCACTAAATGCTCGTGTGTCTCGTGCATTCAGACCACGTGTTAAATCACTAAGATTTTTTTTCTACAAATTGCCACTTTGATTTACTTATTGAAAACATACGAGATCAACGAAAGAAAATTGTGTATAAAATGCTGAGGCTTACTTTGCGAAAAAGGAACCGAGTTTTTTGGCTTTTGGTTTGCCCTGTTTCGCAAATGAAGGTAGCTAGACGCTTTAATGTAGCCAAATCGACGGTTCCATTGTGTATGATGCGTGTAAACGACATGAGAAGATTTACAGACCACCCACGTCCCGGTCAGCTGCGTGTAACAACTGTACGTCAACATAATTGTATACGTCAACGTCACTAACGCAACAGATTTGTGACGGCTCAGTCTACAGCAAATTCTATGGTTGGTAATCGCGGGCGGCCTATACATCGCGACATGGTGATAAATCGCCTGTGAAAACACTGGGTTCGCTGTCGTCGATGTTCGATGCCAAGGTCTTGACTCAACGTGCATTTTGGCATAATCTGACGTCCATTCAGGCATTATTCGTGGCTTTAAAGGTCATTTTCCGCCCTGTTATGTTAACAATTGTAACATTTACAATTTTACATGCCTATACATCGGTTTTGTAAGATGTAGGAGATGCCATTTGTAAAAGTACTGTTTTGCGTTTTTAAATCGTGTCAGTTTATTTATTTGTGGTAAGTTGAAGGCATTAAACCTTTCCCAGACAATGCCTGGTTTGATGTCTATAGTAGAAAATGCTTGGGAAAACATTGAGGCAAAAGAAGAAAATACTGAAGTTCAGTATTTTCTCCTTTTGACTCAATATTTTCTGTGCTAGATTTTACATAAACTTGTCTAATCTTTATCAACATCCATTTTTGTCATCTTCAACAGCTTTCAAATTGGACCACCCTAAAATCTTACTTGTTTCGGAAAGGGTTAACTTAATTATAGCCTAATTTCTGTTTCTCTGCCACCTATTTATATTTATCATGTTATTTTAGTGGAAACACATGCGCTACCTGGGAGGAACTTTCACTTCTTCAACTAGAATCTATGAATTTTGTCTGAGTAAATTTAAAATTCTATCATTTATCGTACATACACATACTGCAACTGAGCTACAGATAAAAGGGGGTTGTGGCTTTTAAAAAATCGAAATACAATTTATTGTTAATCAAACTCTTTTTTGTAGGTACTCATTGGAATGGTCTCATCTCAATGAGATGGGACAATTCCCATGAGTACCCACAACATAGGGTTTGGATTTGAAGTAACAACTTTAAACTTGACTTTACCCCCTCTTATTTTCCAATAAATTGCTTATGTGCAGATTTATTTCTGTATGAATGAAAAAAGTTGAGAATTTTTAAGAGATGATTTGAGTGCATTTGGCAGCTGTTTAATACTTGATCATTCCATAAAAAACAGAAGGTTTTTAGCTCACCTGAGCACAAAGTGCTCAAGGTGAGGTATTGTGATCGGTCGTTGTCCGTCGTCCGTCCGGCCGGCCGTCCGTCCGTCCACAATTTCTTTAACCCATTACCACACAGTGACTCCTTTTGACTCCCCACAATAAAATGGCTTTAGAAAACATTGTGGAAAATGAAGAAATTGCTTGTGACAAGCAATTTCTTCATTTCCCACAATGTTTTCTACCCAAAAAGCTATGAAATCTTGAAATTTCATCACATTGAAATGTCGTCTGCAACTTCTTTCAAATTGGAATACCCTAAAAAAATTTTATTTGGTAATGGGTTAAAGATCTTCTTCTCCCAAACCAGTTGACCAATTTTCTTGAAACTTGGCAGGAATGATCCTTGGGTGAAGGGCTTTCAAAGTTGTTAAAAGAATTTGATTCCAGCAAAGACTCTGGCTGCTGCGGCATGAGAAAAGGGGAAAATAGCTAACTCTTTTAAAAAACTTCTTCTGCCTAACCAGTGGGCCAATTATATTCTTGAAACTTCACATGAATGATCCTTGAGTGAATGGCTTTCAAAGTTGTTAAAAGAATTTGATTCCATCAAAGACTTTGGCTGCCGCGGCATGAGAAAAGCGGAAAATAGCCAAATCTTTTAAAAATCTTCTTCTGCCTAACCAGTCAGCCAATATTCTTGAAATTTCACATGAATGATCCTTGAGTGTAGGGCTTTCAAAGTTGTTAAAAGAATTTAATTCCATCAAAGACTCTGGCTGCCGCGGCATGAGAAAAGGGGAAAATAGCCAAATATTTTAAAAATCTTCTTCTGCCTAACTAGCAAGCCAATATTCTGGAAACTTCACATGAATGATCCTTGGGTGAAGGGCTTTCAAAGTTGTTAAAAGAATTTGATTCCATCAAAGACTCTGGCTGCCGCGGCATGAGAAAAGGGGAAAATAGCCAAATCTTGTAAAAATCTTCTGCCTTCAACTAGTTGGCCAATATTCTTGAAACTTCCCATGAATGATCCTTGGGTGAAGGGCTTTCAAAGTTTTTGAGAGACTTTGATTCCATCAAAGCCTTTGACTTCCGAGGCATGAGAAAAGGGGAAAATAGCCAAATCTTTTAAAAATCTTCTAGCTTACTACATGTAGTGGGCCAATATTCACATGAATGATCTTTGGGTGAAGGGCTTTCAAAGTTGTTATAAGAATTTGATTAATATCAAAGCTCTTAGTGCAGTGGCATCAGAAAAAGGGTAAAAGAGCAAACACTTTTGAAAAGGCTGTTTCATTCTTTTAAAAAACGAAGGAAAAGGGGCTTTATTGCAAAATTCTTAATTTGCTGCTATACAGGTCAAAATGGCCATCATGGCCCTCTTGTTGGTATTAATAACCTTGAAAACAAAACTGAATAACATCACCATTCTTTAATGTGTTTAACCCTTTCCCAAACAAGACCTGGTTTTGACGTCCCTAATAGAATTGGCTTGGGAAAACATAATCCGAGTCTTCTCTGATGTAAATACGCTCTTTGATATTTTGATTTTTCGCTATTTACATCAGAGAGCGTTGCTCTTTGAAAAAATCAAGAAGTTCGCAACAAGTTGTTGCGCATCGTTCACCGTCCGATCTTAAACGCTATCGTTAAAACCTGTGATGATATCGAAAAATGAACCATTTATTGTTATGGCTGCTGAAAAAATTACGACCAAAAAGTATTTCTAAAAGGTTAATAGGCAATGTTTTGCAACAACCCTCACCTGAGCAGCCTTTGTTTACCTTGACCTTCCATTCAAAACCAAAGGTTATACTCATCCAGCAGGCCGATTTGAAATAAAATTTTTGGTCAGGTATGACAAAAAATGATTTATTGATCTATACCCTACAGTGTTTTACCGAGTGATTCGATATGATACACAAAAACAAAGCTTAAAGTTACTTGTAACGTTACCGAACTTTCTGCTGTTTTCAAAGAGCAACGCTCTCTGATGTAAATAGCGAAAAATCAAAATATCAAAGAGCGTATTTACATCAGAGAAGACTCGGATTAGGGAAAACATTGAGACAAAAGAAGAAACTGCTGATAACCAGCAGTTTCTCCTTTTGTCTCAATATTTTCTGTGATATATTGTACACAAATGCTATCTTTAATAACATCTATTTTGTCATTTGTGGCAGTTTTTGAAGTGGATCACCCTAAAATTTTACCGTTTGGGAAAGGGTTAATGGCCATATTTTGCCTCTTTAAATTCATTTTTTGCATGTTATCAACTGAAACTGAACAGAATCGTCATTCTCCACCTTTTGTAGTTAAATGGCCATATTTTGGTTCTTGAAGTTTGTTCTGAGCATGCTTTTTTAAACCTTTAATGAAAAAAAGCCTACTCAAATTAACGATGATTCTAGTACATATAACAGCTGTTGAGCTAAATTATTTCAGCAAAAACAGAGATGCAAGTGTTGCTGGTTCTGCCCCACATATTGCTGCTTTTCAACAAAAACCTCGTAACTGCAACTTGTTTAAAGCTGCAGTTATGAGTTTTTTTGTTGAAAAGCGAAGATAATATCCTTGGGAGTTTAGTCATTAATGTCGGCATACTTCCTCATTTTTAAGTATGAGGAGTTCATCACATGCAGTTTTTATTCGGCATCCAAAATCTGCAACATAGGAACAATTCAATTAGGGTCACAAAGTAACAGAAATATTGTCTAATCTTCAAGGGCATTTTTCATTAATTTCCTGTCCAAATTACAGATATTCCATTCACTTAGATTATGCGAGGCCAAATTTTTGTATTCACTTGGATTTTTTGTGTCAAAGGAGGGGTTTCCATAAGGCCATTTTCCTGGGACTAAAAATATCATTGGAAAATTTAGGTCCCAGGAAAATGGCCTTATGGAAACCCCTCCTTTACATCCACTGATCATGGCCCAGCATTCTGCAAGGAAGGCATATTCACAGGTGGTAAAGATTTAACAAAAATAAGGAAAGTTATTCATACGAGTTTCAGAGAGCCTGGGTCATAGTATATTATATCAACTGTTGGAAGAGAATCAGACTCTTACTTCCAAGGTTTGATCCCCGGGCATAGCAAATGCTCTTTTTGACATTTTGTCCCATGGTTTGATAATTGTGGACAGGCAGCTAGAGCTGGATGTATAGAGAGAATGTTGTGGTAGTACTGGTGAGGAAAAGGACAGGAATCAATGTTTAGGTGCTCCATCCATTGTGATATGACCACAGCAGTTGAAAGAGGCGTTTTACCCCAATTGATCATTCTCTGCCCTAGTAACAAGTCACATAGATTATCATACACAGGGACTTGATAGGTAGAATGATACCAAGTTTAAACTGTGTGACTGACATAATAGAAATATAGTACTTAGAACTGGTAAATTGGTAATAAACTACTTAGTAAACTTTCTATATAGCGTCAAATTTAATTTTGTCCCAAATACATTTCATGACGATGGTTAAAACAAGAATATCAGTACTCCAAGTTCATTAAGATTGATGGATTCAGACAAAAGGAAACTAAACCACAAATAATTAGAGCCTAGAGACTCAAAATAAATAGGGTAGGAGGGTAACAAGTTCAAACAGCTGACCAGGGTAATAGAAATAGTACTCAGAACTGGTAATTGGTAATAAAACAATAACCTTTCTTTATACTCATTAGTTTATTATTCTCTTAACCCATTACTGCACAGTGACACCTTTTGACTCCCCATTAGATAAATCCTTTGGAAAACATTGTGACAAGCAATTTCTTCATTTCCCAAAATGTCTTCTATCCAAAAAGTTATACTATTTTAGAATTTCACCAAATTGAAAATGTCGTCTGCAACTTCTTTCAAATTGGACTACCCCAAAATTTTGTTGTCTGGTAATGGGTTAAAGTTAAGATGTGCACATCAAACTTCCACTCATGAGGTCCCAGGTTCGATCCCTGGCTGTGGCAAATATTCTTTCTGACAAAATTGTCACCCACTAATGGTTGGTAATCTTTAAGCTATGTGCCGAGAAGCTGGAGGCTCAGCAAGGATCCCTTATTGGGTACTCAAGCCGCTGTCCCCAATCAATCAATCAATCAATCAATTCTCTCAAATGCTTTTCATAACATAATTTTGCTGTCTATCTCTTTTGAGCTGCCTTTTCCCAAAGCTTGTCATTTTGGAAATGGTTAGAGCTAAAAGTCATGCCCGGGTGAGACTGCATGTTTGTTATCATGCATCCCATACATAATTATTCCTTTTTTGACAAAAGGACTAGATGTCATTGATTGCTTTTAAGTTCTCATACTAGGTCATTGATGAATTTAGACAAAAAGGAGCTAGAAAATAATTAGTGACTATGAATAAATGCAATAGAAGGGTAATTTTTTAGTTCTTATAGCTGAATATGATAATAGAACCTTGTTTTTAGACTGGCCAAATCTGTCCAGTAAATCAATCTTTATAGAGGGATATGATAATAAAGCATTTAACAGATATGTTAACCTGGAGAGAAATAAATGAGCTTGCGTCAGCAGAATGATATATCAAGCTGATATGTACTGATTGGCTCTCGAAATAAAGATGAAATCAGATGTAAATATTGATTCTCTCTAAACAATGCTTGATTCTGATGCCATTTACTTAGAATACCAGGGGTCTCGTTTGCCAAAATCTGGGGCCGTTATTCGGCCCCATTCCCAATGGCAAAAAGTATCTTTTTTTCCCAATTCTCTTGTGAAAATTCCCAATGAGGACCCAGAATGCCCCATGTTAAGACCTCATCTTCATTTACAAACATTTTGAAGACAGTTTTAGAGGAGATTCTTAAACAAGAATTTGTACAAATGCATTTTACATGACTACAGTCTAATTTGCAGCTGAAACTGAGTGACAGTATGAATACAAACTTGTTTTAGTTTTTCCCAATTTAGGTAAACACGTCGCTATTTTTCCCAATTTCACTGGCCCCTGGCCCCAAACAAAAATTGGTAGCAAGACCCCTGAATACTTTGGAAAGCAGTGATAGAAAGAAGAAAAAATATATTGATTATCTGCGCAGTCTCCTTTTCTCTCAATGCTTTTCATGCTACAATAATTTTAAACAAGCTGCAGTTACGTTGTTTTTGTTGAAAAATGAGGATACACCTTTTGAATATTGTTTTCTTGTCTGTCTTGTGTCATTTTGATGCATAGACAAAGATTAGTCTGCGCTACCTGGTTGTCTGGGAAAGTGAATTCAAAATTTCAGGGAATGAACTTTAATCCTTACCCAAACAAGACCTGGCCCCGGTTTCTCGAAAAAACTTAAGTGCGTTCTCATGCTCAAATCTGAGCAACTTGCTCAAATCGCACGAAATCCACGTGAACTTCAATCGAATACCCTTCAACGTTGGAGAGTATCCCTTTAAAGTTGAGCATGTTTTCATGAGAATATACTTAAGTTTTTTCGAGAAACCGGGGCCTGGTTTTGATGTCCCTGATATTAAATCCTTGGTTAAAAAAAAGGCAAAAGAAAAATGCTGATAACCATAATCGGCATTGTTCTTTTGCCTGAGTACTTTTATGTCTGCTGTATACACAAATCCTGCCCTTTCAATATTTACTTTGTCATCTATTGTAGCCTACAAGTTCAGCCAAAAATGTTTCTTTTTGTGAAAGAATTAATAATTTCATTCTCTTTGCAGGATGTATTTTCGCATGATGGACTGAGCCAACTGTGGAATGAACTAGTCCGGGATGGGGAAATTATAAACGGCAGTACAAATGGTTTGATGAACAGTGCAGGGGTCTTGGCTAAGAAAGGTAAGTTTCACGATTATGCAGCATGCCCTAATTTCCAAATAAAAGAATGTTTTTCATTTACTTCAATGCAAACAAATGATTTAAACAAAGTCCATTTTGATAAAAAAAGTTTTGGTTTGCAACAGCTTTCAAATTTAAGCAGTCTAAAGTTTTGTCATTTTTGTGAAAGGATGAAACATTTTTACAAAACTTGTTTAGAATATATTCCTTGGAAATCTGAGCACGCTCAATTACTTCTGTTGAGAACTACTATCAGACATTATCAGAAATGTTTGGTGTTTGCTCTGACTTAAGAATGTCACGGAATAAGTCAAAATAAAACGATTATATAGGAAGTGCATTACACAGTTATTACCTTAAGGTTAACTTATCTTTCCCTGTATAAGACCTGGCTTTGACATCTGAAATTGAGGCATAGGGAAAAAAACAACAGCATCTTCTCTATTTTCTTCAGTATTTTCTTTGCTATATTGTTAAAAAAATCTTCCCTTATCTTTATCCATTTTGTTAATGTCTGCAGGTTTTTCAAACTTAAATACTTTAACTTTTTTGCCATTTGGAAAAGGGTTAATGATAAAATGGCTTTGTTATTCTTCATAAGGCAAATTGGTCTACAATCATTTTAGCTGTAAAAGTGCTTAGAAGAAAATTTGACATGATTTTCCAGGATTTATCAAGATTTCAGGTGCAATGATATGTTTTAGATGGCTTATCTGGATTGATCAGCTGTGAAATATATGACCCATCTTATCTACAAGAAAATGGTAGTGGAATTTCCCTGTAAAAACATTCCCAAACAAAAATATGACTCATGTTATCTTCAGAAAATGGTCCAGGACTTTCCCGGTAAAAAACATTCCCAAGCATTTACTTAGTTCTTGATAATTATTTGAAATAAATAAGGAAGATCTATGAAAAATAATTTCAGGCTATGTGTATGTATTTTGGATCTCGAAAACACAAGATCACTGTGTTGTAAGTTGTACGTTAGGTTTGTGCAGTCATTCAAAGATGGCGACAACGATACAGTATGAGAGGTAGGTGTCATAGTTTTTCATTGATAAATTTCTTAAACGGTCGTGCCTTGCCTTGATACTGATATCATTATACAGGGGAAATGTATACCTATCAACGATTCTATATATCAAATTACCAGTGTTGTCCTATCGTACTCAGTCGTTGTGCAAAGACAGCCCAACACGGAAAAAAATTTTCGAAGCGAGAAAGTTGCCCTTTTAAGGATGATTACATAGTAATCCGCGAACTAGGGAACAAACTATTGCTCTAACTTGGGTGTTTTTAACATGCTCTTTTCTATGGTTACCGTTATTTTACACAAAAATGTCCAGAATGTCCACAAACACCGTGTTTACTAAATGGCCAAACAACGGTGTAGTCCCAGTGAAAATATGCAGACACAACGGTGCAGTTTCTGTGTTTTATGTACGGTGTGGTTATATTTTCATAACAAATTATGAACGGTGTAGACATAATGCAATAGTGAACGGTGTAGACTTGAAGCAATACAGAACGTATTATTTCTCGAATGATAATATATTAATGTTTAATGATAACGTTTTCACGGCTGAGAATCATGTTTTACAATTACTACCGAAATTCTTCAACAATTATGTAGATATGTGACTGGCTTGTAACTGCTTTGCAGCAAAGGTGACAATATGTCTACAAAATATACTTTAATCAGAATATAGAAAGAATCTAGAGTCTGCCAGCGTCTGTTTTCTTTTTTCTTTTTTTTTTTCAGTTCCATGCTGTTGACTTGTTACTATTGTCATTTCGAAGGAAGTTTCGAAAAGGTTGTGAAGCATTCGGAACAGGACCATTCCAGCCAGATATTAAAAGTGCGCAGGAGGGAGATCAATGATCAGACACATCAAACAGGTTTGAAAACTCTGAACTTCAGTATAATTCCGAATATTATCAAGAAGTCAGAATAGGACGTCATCCCCATTTGCGAGCATAGAATACACAAGATAGACCTCATCAACGTAGAAAAAAGGATTTTGGGGTTAACAATCTTTCTATCGATGATATCCCGGATTTTAAGGACAGATCCTCCAGTTGTTACTGCGCAACTTACTGCGCATATCCTAAATAACGAAATAAAGCTGTTTCAGTAATTGGCCTTTTTCAGCAAATGTATTTCTTACATTTAGTTAATGTTTGGTTGAAAAATGACAAGACCCTTTTCGGTTATTTCAATTTTCTCTGTTTGGTCAATTAAAGTGTAATAGTACTCGGATGGTACATTTCGCTTTCTGTTACGCGTTCAAAATGTGGCGTTAGCGATAGGGAACGGAGCAACAAAAGCAACGTGGTGTCTTTATGAGAAAGTCCGCTTCAGATGGACACAAAAGATGACACGCTTTATTATCTAAAGTTGGTAATAAGGAAGAAAATGGATAAAAGTAGTGAAACAATTTCGGACAGAGCTGTAAAAAGTAAACCAAATTTTACTTATAACTAAGAAAAACGCTTGGTTTGATATATTTTTCTTTTTTTGTTTTTGTAGGTATGACCAAGCACTATGTCTATACCAAAAAAGAAAAAATTCTTACCGCTGGAATATTTTTTATTATCAGAAACGTTGCGAAAAAAGAGCAATTTCAGCTACTTTTGAAAGAATGTTTTACTAAAAATTTCAAAATCATCACTAAATTTTCCCAAATTGCTACTCATTTAGACAGAATAAAACATATTGAACACAATAAAGACTTATTTATGTAATCCTAGTCATTTCGAACACCTTTTTTGTGGGTATTTAAGTGACTCCTCATTTTTGCAATTTTAGACAAGAGTAGTCTCCCTTGAAATTCAATAACTTCTTAATTCGCTTGGTGACCTATAGATTTTAAGTCATTTTTTTACTTCTCATATATTTAAATATCAGTACAGAAAATATAAAAAAATTCTTACCGTGGGAAATAAATGGAGGATCTGTCCTTAAATGCATGAGTCCAGTACATAAAAAATTACGAAGTTCAACACCCCATAAATTCGTTCAAAAAGATCCGACCTTAATTCCTGATAATTCCATTGGACGTAGGCTACTGAAACAGATGATACGGATAGGACTCTTCTCTTTCCCCACGAGACATAAAAACACTGGCTGAAATGAACATTTTGTTCCCAGATGTGATTAAGTCATTGAGAAGCGTTGATAAACTTGGTAATTGTTTATCTTGGTCAATGAAGGTCGGTTATCGATGGAAAACATTGCATTTCATTTATTTATGGATGTAAGTTCTACTCTCTTGGAAGTACTTCAATGCGTTTTACTCCAATAGTCAAACGGTTTTGGCGAATAGAATATTGTCTTTTTCATTGCAAATGGTTACATTTTATGAGTGGGCCCAAAAAATCTTGGTCAGAAAATTGTCAATCCTGAAGAAGAGGTTAATTAGGTATGAAAATTCCTAAATGAATTTTTTGTTCCGTAATTCTATTTTCAAGACTTAATTACTTTAAGTCGAACAAGACGAAAAAAGGCCCAAATGTTTATGAAACAAATTTATAATTTATGTTTTGTTATTTATATTTTTTTTGTTGATGGAATCCTTTATTTTTGATAAAATCAGACTTTTCAATGAGGGGTCAATTTGAAAACTAGATACATGTCGATCAATAATTATCATACTCATTGAGTTGAAATCATTTCATTAATCACAAGAATTGATTGTAATAACCAATTAAAACAGTTACAAAGAAAAATTCAAAGCCAGAACCGAAATTTTGAATCTACAAATCAAATGAACGGATGAACAAGAAACTGGCCATTGCACCCACATCTTAGGGTAAGTCACTAAACATGGCTCTAAAATGACTGTTATCGTATGACTTGTTTAATATTTTGTGATGGTATTCCTTGTGATTATCATGTCCGGCAGATGTTTTTTTTTTTTTCAATAACAAATAACAAAAAAATGTCTTCTGAAAATCAAATTAAACATACATTGAACTGTTTTAGGCTTATGTGAATGAAGAAAAGAGAAAACGGCATATTTCCTTAACTTTTTTCGTTTACTTTCAGGATGTCGGCGTTTTTATCAAGGGAAAGAACTGCGTTTTAAAGACCAAAGTATTTGATGGAGATAAATCAGATGTGCAGATGATCTGCTAGCGGTTAGAGCCAGTTCGCCCTATACAACATACCAAGTCTACACCGTTCACAACTTGTTGTGAAAATAATAACTACACCGTACATAAAACACAGAAACTGCACCGTTGTGTCTGCATATTTTCACTGGGACTACACCGTTGTTTGGCCATTTAGTAAACACAGCGTCTGTGGTCATTCTGGACATTTTTGTGTACAATAACGGTAACCATTGAAAAGAGCATGTTAAAAACATCCAAGTTAGAGCAATAGTTTGTTCCCTAGTTCGCTGTGTACTATGTAATCATCCTTAAAAGGGCAACTTTCTCGCTTCGAAAAAAGTTTTCCGTGTTGGGCTGTCTTTGCACAACGACTGAGTACGATAGGACAACACTGGTACTTGGCTATATAGCACCGTTAATAGGTATACATTTCTCCTGTACGATGATATCAGTATCAAGACAAGATACGGCCATTTAAGAAAATCATCGACGAAAAACTAAGACACCCACCTCTAACGATTTTCAACGGACGCCATCTTTGATTGACCACTCAAAACTTCCGTACAAACTACACAAATCTAACGTACAACTTACAACACAGTGAAGATGTATAAAGGAAAATTTGTATATTTGAACCCCTCTCACAGAAATCCTGGATACGCAATCGTACTGGTATGAGAAAATGATATGAATCCATGGTTAAGTGCACAGGGATATGACCATAGCAGTTGAAAGAGTTATTAAACTGCAAACAATCAATTTACCAAATACTGTACTGGGACAGAGTGTGACTTTGAAATGCATCCCTTAAATCAGAACTGTTTAGCTTTGAAAAGAGAACCTCATGTCATGCATAAGACATTCAGAATTTCTTTTGAACCACAAAATTTGGTCCAATCTTATTTATTGTCATTTGACCAAGAGAAAACAACTCAGGTGAATAATTAACCCTTTCCCAAACAAGGCATAGTTTTGACGTCCCTGATAGAAAAGGTTTGAGAAAACATTAAGGCAAAAGAAGAAATTGCTGATAATCAGCAATTTCTCCTTTTGCCTCAATATTTTCTTCACTACATTATACACTGATCCTATCTTTGTCAGCATCCATGTTGCCATCTGCAGTAGCTTTTGAATTTAAAACCCATATTTTTCACCGTTTGGGAAAGGGTTAACAGCCATCATGACCCTCTTGTCCATGTTTTTCCCAGTTTTCTGTGAGGAAGTATGTACGGACAGTGGCAAGTATGTTGTTGTCTGTTAATGATTAGTCTGGAAGCCATAAATTCATTTTAAGCTGGCACCCTGTCAAAAACTAAAGGACTGAGCAACCTTACTTACTTTGTCTTACAAAAATTATGAATTGTTGATTGTCCTTCTCGGTATTCTTAGAGTTGAGTAGGGATTTGGGAAAATACTCTTTATAGTATTTTAGATGTGCAGTAACCGACATGGAAATCGAAGCAATATTTGAAAAATATCACAATTTCTCTTAGAAAGATATAACTAACTTCAGTTTGATTATCATGTTTATGTTAACCCATTACCAGAAGGCTCAATTTTAGACTGGTCCAAATTCAAAGATGTTGCAGACGACAATGTTAAGTGAATGAAATATTAATTTAAGGGTCTTTTTTGGTTGAAAACACTGTTGGAAATGAAGAAATTGCTTGTCACAAGCAATTTCTTCATTTCCCACAATGTTTTTAACGGCCACTATCTTGTCATGAGTGAAAAAGAATCACTGTGTGGTAATGGGTTAATGGGGCACATCCTGTTGTCAATATAGTATCTACCTCTCATCTATACTGGTATTCCAGACATTAAGAACTTGCTTTGTTTCTTGGAAATAAAGGTAGACTACTGTAGAGGCAAGAGAAAAGGAGTAGATAGGACATGTACAACATAGTTCGGGAAATATTGTGGGAAAAGAAGGAAATGATTGTTATCAGCGTTTCTTTCTTTTGCTTCAATATTTTGTCAGTCTTTATCTGCTAGGGGCATCAAAATCAGATATTGTTAAGAAATAGGATTGGTAATCAAGTCACATGATTCCAAAGAAATTTGTGTTTTGCATGTCTATGAATGTGTTAACCCTTTCCCTAACAAGACCTAATTTTGACGTCCTTTATAGAAAAGGCTTAGGAAAACATTGAGGCAAAAGAAGAAAATGCTGATAACCAGCATTTTCTCCTTTTGCCTCAATATTTTCTGGTCTTTTTTATACACAAATCTTTTATTTAACAAGGTTCATTTTGTCGCCTGCAGCAGCTTTCAAATTGGATCACCCTGAAATGTTGTCGTTTGGCAAAGGATTAATTTGCAGAATAAATGGATCAATGCTTTGAAGTTGTCTTGTAGTGAAAGACATCATAATTGCTTCATCAAAATCTGTAGATGTACTTTGCAGACTTCAAATAGTGCATTACATGGACTATTTATAATTTATAACCTTTCTCTTGTTGAGGTTAAGGCACTATGATGAACACTTTCAAGCGAACAATTTCAATACTTTAACCTGGGTTCATGTTCCTTTAAATTGAAAATAAAAATTTAAATCAGAAAGTGAAAATTTTCTCCTTGTCGCATCACATTTTTTCGTTACTTGCCTGCAACTCTTTCTATTAATTTTAAACCAGTCTAAAAGTGTATCATGTAGAAAGGGATTGAAAAATGCAGTTCCTGATATGAGATCTACAGGTTTGCTTCATTAAGCAATTATGAAAACTTGTGGGAAAAAAAGAAAAAAAAAAGAAAATATTGGATGTTTGCACATATCTTTCCTACAATGTTTTCAAAATTTTCTATCAGATTGAGTGACCAAGGGAATTTATTATAAACTATAAACTTCCAGTTTATCGACATGACATGGATATGATCCAAACACAATCTTGAAATCAGGGCAAGAAAGACAAAGGCATTGTGGATAGATAACAAAGATTTCAGTATGAAACTTCTAGTAGATTTTTGTTTCTAATTCTTGTCAAAAACAATCAGGTAGTGTAGACTTAGATGGGACTGCATGTTAATGCTGTCTGATCTACTTCAATGCTGCCTGCAAAAAACAGACATGGAATTTGATCAGTATTGTAAAGAGATAAAATTTGATTGACAAAGACATCAAAGGTGGATAATATTTTGATCAAAACAAGTAGGCAAAAGACTAAGATCAGACTGCATGTATATGCAGTCTGATCTTAGGCTATGCTGCCTGCAAAAACAGAAATGGAATTTGATCGGCATAACAAAGAGATAAAGTTGCAGGTAAACAGACAAAGACATTAAAGATAGATAAGATTTGATAGTTAAATAATCCAGAATAAAACTTCTAGTAGATTTTTGGCTCCATTTCATTTGGCAGACAATTCTTCCATCTAATAATTTGTTACTTTGTGAGACTGTTTGAGTGTTTTTGTGTGTAATAATTGTGATTATCGGAGCACTGGTATAGTTAGACAACCAATTTGTAGAGATGAGGAGATAAGCTCTCCAGTTTCAGTGAAATGAGGTTATTGTACTCTTTATTGCGCAATAAACCCAGATTCTTTTCATATTCCCTCAATGTTTTATTACCAGTCCATGTTTCAATATAGTGTGACTGTCTATCGTTCCAGGGGTCATGGGTACAAACCTTGGCTATGCAGAAACCCATTATGCCTTGATTGATAAGAAAAAAAATCATTTGTATCTCACCCATGGATGATCTTTGTTTATGAATTATCTAGATTGGACAATCAGCTGGTGGCTAAGATTGGATGTTGTGTTAATACTGTTGTAAATAGTACCAGAAAAACATGGTAAGGTGCACAATTTGCTGCATCATTGCTGAAAATTTGTTGTTCTTAATCACAATCTGGAATGGTTTTCTTTCATATTCTGCAATGTTTTTAATGCTGTTAGCTAGCCTTTGCTGGAGTATTTTTGTAGTTTGAAAGCATTATTGTAAGATAATAAGATAAGCAGCACAGCTTTAGATAAATGAGGTTATTGAACTTTTTTTTTTCACCTCAGAACGCCTAATTCTTCCAAAACCAATGAAGATGGCTCTACCCCTTTCTCAAACTGGTAAATTGGAAGGTTGGAATATTATTATCACGAATATTGTCAAGTTATCAAATCGTAAACACAAGCTACAGTATATCGCTGCCTTTCAACAAAAACCTTGTAACTGCAGCTTATGACAAGCTGCAGTTACAAGGTTTTTTAAAAGCAACAATATATAATTACAATCAAGCTTAGTCTCTATAATTAATGAGGTAATTGCCTCACTAGACAACATATCATAATATTGGTATATCAATCAAGATAGCAATATAAGTTCTTGTTCTAACCCTTTCCCAAACAAGACCTGGCCCCGGTTTTTCGAAAAAACTTAAGTACATACACATGGATTTCGTGCGATTTGAGCACCGTGTGCTCAGATTTGAGTCTGAGAATGTACTTAAGTTTTTTCGAGAAACTGGGGCCTGGTTTTGATGTCTTTAATGTAAAAGGTATTGGAAATCATTGATGCAAAAGAAGAAAATGCTGATAATCAACAGTAGTAGATCTTTCTCCTTTTGCCTTAATATTTTCTTTGTTATTGAATAAAACTTCTATACACAAAGCAACATTCATTTGATCGTCTGCAGCTCCTTTCGGACGAAGAAGAAAGGAATTAAATGATGTTATAGAGGAAGATGTTGTGAGAAATAGAGAAATTGTTGTTTTCCAGCATTTTCTTCTTTTCTCATGATGCTTTCTGAAAGGAAAAACTTTTTCATAAGAAATTACAAAGCCATGGCTGAATTGTTTGGTAAAGGGTTTATTAGCTCACCTGAGCACGAAGTGCTCAAGGTGAGCTATTGTGGTCACTTTTTGTCAGTCGTCCGTCTGTCCGTCTGTCCGTCTGTCCGTCCGTCCGTCCACAATTTCGTGTTAACACTCTAGCATCTACAAATATAAGCCAATCTTGACCAAACCTGGTCAAAACATGTATGACCATAAGATCTCGGATGAGTTCGATTATGGGTCAGATCTAACTAGAAAGTCCGGAGTTATCTGCCCTTGAATGCGAAAAATAGCTAGTTTTGACATTGTTTACACTCTAGTATCTACAATTATTGATCAATCAAGACAAAACTTTGACACAATGTTGGTGACCATAAGATCTCAGATGAATTCGATTTTCAGTTTGATCGTACTAGAAGGTCTTGAGTTATGTGCCCTTGAAATTGACAAAATTGCCATTTTCGACTGTTTTCGACTTTGTTTACACTCTAACATCTACAAATATTGACCAATCAAAACAAAACTTTGAGACAATGTTAGGGATCATAAGATCTTGTATGA
This sequence comes from Fragum sueziense, assembly GCA_963680895.1. Taxonomy (NCBI): domain Eukaryota; kingdom Metazoa; phylum Mollusca; class Bivalvia; order Cardiida; family Cardiidae; genus Fragum; species Fragum sueziense. The sequence goes on along the minus strand of OY804596.1, from coordinate 42,760,161 downwards.
GTTTGATTTTCAGATTGATCGGATCAATAAGTCATGAGTTATACGCCCTTGAATTTAACAAAATTGCTGTTTTCGACTGTTTTTGACTTTATTTACACTCTAGCATTTACAATTATTGACCAATCTAGACAAAACTTTGACACAATGTTAAGGCCTATACAATCTCAAATGAGTCCGACTTTCAGATTGATTGGATAAAAAATTCCTGAGTTATATGCCATTGAATTCGACAAAATTGACGTTTTCTACTGTCTTCGACTTTGTTTACACTCTAGCATCTACAATTATTGACCAATCAAGACAAAACTTGGTCACAATGTTAGGGACTATAAGATCATGTATGAGTTTGATTATCAGATTGATCAGATCAAAAGGTCATGAGTTATACGCCCTTGAATTTGACAAAATTCCCATTTTTGAATGTTTACGACTTTGTTTACACTCTAGAATCTACAATTATTGACCTATTTAGACAAAACTTTGACACAATGTTGGTGACCATAATTTCTTGGATGAGCTTGAATTTCAGTCTCGTCAGACTAGAAAGTCATGAGTTATATGCCCTTGAATTTGACAAAATTGATGTTTTCGATTGTTTTGGACTTCGTTTACACTTTAGCATCTACAATTATTGACCAATCAAGATGAAATTTGGACACAATTTTGCTGAACATAAGATCTTGCACCAGTTTGAATTAGCTTAATTAGAGTAGAATTTGCTGAGCCCTTCAAATTGACAAATTTGCCTTTTTCGACTGTTTTTACTCTAACAACTACAAATAGCGTGTTGTTGACCATAAGTTTGTTTTCAGTCTTAAAGTCACAAGTAATTGATTTGAACAAATCTGTGGCTCATATCATCTTGGTTCAGGTGAGCGATATAGGACCATCATGGTCCTCTTGTTTATGATAAAATTTGACTTGATTAGGTGTAAAATGTTAAATTTAGCATAGATATTCTGCTTTCTATTGCAAACAGATGTCTACAATATTGCAACAAAATGCAATAGGCTATAAAAGAACCATCAATCCATTAACCCTTTTCCAAATGGCAAAATTTTAGATTGCTCCGGTTGGAAAGGTGCTGAAGACAACTAATGTATGCTGATAAAGACAGAAATTGTGTACAATTTAGTACAGTGAATATTGAGACAAAAGGAGAAAATGCTGGTCATCAGCATTTTTATGCTCCCCAAAAAAATTTCGGGGGAGCATATAGTCGCCACGCTGTCCGTCCGTCCGTGTGTCTGTGTGTCCGTCCGTCCGTCCACAGCCATATCTCAGCAACCCTTGGACCAAATTCAATGAAACTTCACATGTGAACTCCCTTGGTCAATACCTAGGTACCTTTTTCTCCGTTTGTAAATTTAAGGCTGCGTCATGGAAAAAGGGGCCTTAGTGTAAAAATTAGTTTTTCTCTTATTTGTCTTCATCTAATGGGCAGAATTTAATGAAATTTTGTGCTCATGTAATAAATAGGATGTTCTAGACCATATTCTATAAATAATGTGTGTACAAAAAAGCTGTCATGGGAAAAGGGGGCTTAGTGTATGATAGTTTTTATTTTGTGACAAACACTTATTCGGGGAGCATAATCCGTCTGTGACGGCTCTTGTCTTCTTTTGTCTCAATGTTTTCCCAAGCCTTTTTCCATAGGGACGTCAAAACAGGTCTTGTTTGGGAAAGGGTTAAATGAGGTAACTGCCTAAGCCTACAGCATTATTATGATACTAGTATATATCAGTCTAGATGGCAATATAAATTCCTTCTGTCTCATAAGATATATCAGGTAAATGTTCACATTGAGGTGCAAAATTCATTATCCCTTTTACTGTCTGGCTGATTTCTTTTTTCTGTTTTCCAAAGGACAAATATTAACCCCTTCGCTGCCAGAGATTTATTTCAAAATGGCTCCGTATTTGCCAGGCCATTTCCAGGAAATTTAAGAAAATAGTGTTTTCGTTAAAAATCAGCGTGAAATATATATAATTCTTTATGAAAACCGTATAAAACTTACCAAAGTATTGTTTTCAATCTTTTAATCCACCATTTTAGTCTCATTTTCAGATATTTTTGCAAAAAACCTATTTGACGAAAAACAGGTATACCCGTCCCGGGGCACACTGACACTTTTTCGCAGGACGGGTATACCCGTCCTGGGGCATCGAAAGGGTTAAAATGACAATTTGACAAAGGAGGGTTAGCAGCCTTTTCTTTTGCCACTTATTTCCATCCATCAATTCGTCTGTTGTGTATGTCTGTTAGCATTGTCTTGCTTACACAAATCCTTCAATCAAAATTTATATCAAACTTGCTACAGTTAATCTCCATGGCATGAAGAACTGCATGTCTCTTTCGAAATTCAGATCTCTGTTGTCATTCTTTAATTATCTGCCCTTGAATTAAGAATGCCCATTTTGTTGTATGCACACCTTGCAGTTCTAGAGTTTCAGGTTAAAATAAAAAAAAGAATCACTAAATGTTCATCAAACTCCCATGTTGTGAGTACTCCTTAGAATTGTATTCTCAAGACGATTCAAATGAGTACCAACAACATAGGGTTTGGATTTGCAATAAAAAGTTAGAATGACTTCACCCTGTTATCTCTTGCTCTGAAGTTCAGTTGGAATTTGATCAAACTTACCGCAACAAATGAGTTAGCTCTATGGCATTGAGTATATATAGGATGAGTCTTTCAAAATTCAGACAATTAATGCTTGTCATTCTTGAATGAAAAAAATGCCCAATTTCTTATGCAGTTTAGCAGTAACTGCCATTTTGCTGTAAATCCCCATGATTGGGATAAAGTTTTCAGGTGGTTTGTGCTTGATGTCGCAGGGTAGAAAAGTGTGGTGATGAAAGGTTTATGTGAAACACTGAAAGATGTTTGGAAGTGAAACAAGCTCAAGGTCCCAGGTGAAAAACAAAAACAAGGATACCTGCAATTAACTATCACAGATTGTAGCACTTTGCAGATAGAGATTAATATGAGAGAATCAAATGAAAATTTGAGAAATTGTTCCAGCTTGTTGTTGTGCCTTGAATTAATTTTGGACAGACAGCTGGTATTAAGCTGTTTTTAAAGTAGACATTGATAATGCTACCATCACTAGTCAGTTCGATGACCATCTACTGGCACCATATTTGCTTTGTCTTACTATTGAATATGGGACCATCAGATGTCAACTTTGAGACAGTATGACACCAACACGACAGAGGTAGATAGTGTTGGCTTTGTCCCTGGAGCCTTGTTATAGCATGTTGTACATAGAAAAATTGGGGAGCGTTATGTCAAGACACTGAAAGATGATTGGAAGAAAAAAAGTGAGAAAAGTTACAAACAGAAGTAACATATTCAAGGCCTCAGGTGATCAACAAAAACAAGGATGTCTGCAATTAAGCTTAACACTTTTCCAAACCAGCCCCGATTTTGACATCCCAAAAAGAAAAGACATAGGAAAAATACAAAAGCAAAAGAAGAAAATGCTGATAGCCATTATTTTCTCCTTTTGCCTCAATAGTTTACAAAAATATGCCTCCTTTCAGCATACTGGTTGTCGATGCCCAGCAGCAGTTTCGAGATTGAACTATCTAATCTTTTGCCATTTTGGAAAAGTTTCAGTTTTGCTCCAGATGTAATGAACTGAACTAGAATTGTGTCAGTTATGATGTCATAGTTGTTATGATTTCCGGATATTCTGGATTTCTCTGTCCTGTTCTTTACATTAGCTGGTAACACTTTTTGCATAATCAATTTGTTCTGCTGATAATATTTGGCTGTCTGTCAGGCTAATTGAGAAAAAATACAATTACTAAATTTTTCCTTTGGATAATAAAAACAAACAACTTCTTTGTTGTATAAGGAAGCAATTTGGCTAACATTGTTGTGAGAAGAAACTACTAAAGACTGATCTTATTTAAAGGCCTAAGGAAAATACATGTTAATGTTGCCATTTTCTTTTGATTCTTTGCTCAGAAAGATAAGAAAACATTATGAGTGTTAACAATCAATATTTCCTCCTTTTCCACTAAATATTTTGATTTTCCGCTTATGTGGACATTAAATCACTTTGGTAATACATTGTATATAATTCCTGGAAATCTGTTGGCTGTTTGATATATTGACATAACACTATAGATCTAATAAACAAGGCCTTTCATACAAGAATGCTAAAGATATGAACAAGTTGGCTTTCTGTCATCTATAACGAAAAACATTACTTTGTGACAAAAAGTAAACTTCAATCATTCCCATTGGATGGTAAAAAATTATTTTTGCAGTTGCATAATAAAAACAAACATCTCTGATGTTGTGCTTTTGTGTTAATTGGTAAGAAAATTGGATTACTGCAAGAAAATTTGTTGGTGGGAGGGCAACAGTACTCTCAATTGGGCTAATTGTTTTTGGTTAATTGTTTTTGCTTGTCAATAAGTTCATTAGTTACCCCAGATATAAGACTTTCAGAACTAAAAAGAGGACAGTGTACTCATTCATCTAACTGAGCATATCAAGCTCAAATTATGGTTGACTGTGAAGTCTGTAGATTGTCTTGCTTATTCAGTTACATGTAGTTGGGGCCTGGAAAGTCTTATATTTCCTATGCTATGATGAACATGATGGGCCAAATAATTGGTGTACTAACCTTTTATGTATAATTATTGCCTCCAATATAAATATTTATGTCCACATACATACTGACATTTTGGTAAAATAACATTATTTCTATCTTTAGGGGACACAGGAAAGTTTTACTGTGGTATGAAAGTGCTGTCCTGTAGCTGTTGTGATGGACATTGTGGACCAGATAACGGGTGTAACTGTCAACCTTGTGCAGAATGTTTATACCAATAAATATTTATCCTTTACACACAATATTTATCCTTTACACACAATATTTATCCATTTACAGGAGACACAGGAAAGTTTTACTGTGGTATGAAAGTGCTGTCCTGTAGTTGCTGTGATGGACTTTGTGTATCAGACAGATGTAACTGTCAGCCATGTACAGAATGTTTCTTACTGATAAATATTTATCCTTTACACACAATATATATCCTTTATACACAATATTTATCCTTTACACACAATATTTATCCTTTACACACAATATTTATCCTTTACACACAATGTTTATCTTTTACACACAATATTTATCCAATATACAGGGGACACAGGGAAGTTTTACTGTGGTATGAAAGTGCTGTCCTGTAGCTGTTGTGATGGACATTGTGGACCAGATAACGGGTGTAACTGTCAGCCATGTACAGAATGTTTCTTACCAATAAATATTTATCCTTTACACACAATATTTATCCTTTACACACAGTATTTATCCATTTACAGGAGACACAGGAAAGTTTTACTGTGGTATGAAAGTGCTGTCCTGTAGCTGTTGTGATGGACATTGTGGACCAGATAACGGATGTAACTGTCAGTCTTGTGCAGCATGTTTCTAACTTATAAATATATATCCTTTATACACAATATTTATCCTTTACATACAGTATTTATCCATTTTCAGGAGACACAGGAAAGTTTTACTGTGGTATGAAAGTGCTGTCCTGTAGCTGTTGTGATGGACATTGTGGACCAGATAACGGATGTAACTGTCAACCTTGTGCAGCATGTTTCTTACTTATAAATATTTATCCTTTACACACAATATTTATCCTTTACACACAGTATTTATCCATTTTCAGGAGACACAGGAAAGTTTTACTGTGGTATGAAAGTGCTGTCCTGTAGTTGCTGTGATGGACATTGTGGACCAGATAACGGATGTAACTGTCAGTCATGTGCAGCCCTTGACAAGGAGGACCAAGAGAGGCTGACACACATGGAGGAGGTCTTAAAGCCTTCAGGTCCATTGATTGATAGCTGGACATGGGGACAACAACCTGGTATGTATGAGATATTGTCTTTTACCACATAATGGTTTCAGAGTAATATAAGTATAAATACACACTATAGCCCATTCCCACATATTGACTCTTTTTGACTACTTAACCCATTACCAAACAGCAAAATTTTAGGGTGATCCACTTCAAAAACTGCCACAAATGACAAAATGGATGTTATTAAAAATAGGATTTGTGTAAAATATGGCACAGAAAATATTGAGACAAAAGGAGAAACTGCTGGTTATCAGCAGTTTCTTCTTTTGTTTCAATGTTTTCCCAATCCTTTTCTATTAGGGACGTCAAAACCAGGGGCCCGTATTACTAACGATCGTACGTTTGATTTTTGCATAATTACTTGTAACAACTTCCCTGATTGGCTCAGTCGGATTTCTCGTGCAATCAAATGTCTTGTTACACAGTTTACACAAAAACTTGATCGTAAGATGTTTAGTAATACGGTGCCCTGGTCTTGTTTGGGAAAGGGTTAAAAAAGAGAAATTTTATGGAAAACGTAGAAATTGAAGAATTTCCTTATGACAAGCAGTTTCTTCATTTCCCTCAATGTTTCCTACCCATATATGCCAAAAAATGAAAAAAAATATCAAATTCCATTCACTTGAAATTGTTGTCTGTACGTAGCATCTAAGAATTTAGATTAGTCAAAAATTTGCTGTTGCTAGTTGAGTAATGGGATAGAAATCTCAGTTTTTAGGCAGGTGTATGAAAATATTTTTGCATACGAGTCTTGTATGTCTATTGACAGATTGTTCCATTGTGTTTTCTGATTTAGCAAATTGTTTATATCTAGCATATGTTGCTGATGTGTTAGAATGTAAACATGGACTGCACTCCCAGTAGCTTCCATGTGTTGTATATGATATATGCCACCTGTGTTATTCTTTGAAAAAATGAATCTGAAGGCCTTCCATCCAGCTTGTCTGTTTTAATCTACCCCATGATTGTCTTGGCTTTATCATATCTCTGAGTAGACCAAGATAAATTGTATGGACAGCAAAATTTAACTTGAAAGCTTTGTTTTGCAGTGTTGCAAAAAGGGATTTCTGGTGGGTAACAATGAATGAATGTGAAATCAACATGAAGAACAGCAAGTTCTTCATTTTCCACAATGTTTTCTACTGCAAAATAAGTACAATTTCATTCACTTAAATTGATTTTCTACAACTTCTTTTAATTTGGATCAGTTTAATTTACTGGCATTTGGTAATAGGTTAAAAAAGGCTAAGATGGTCATTATTAATTTGTCATTACAAAAGTGAAAAAAGGCAGTCACATAAGTTTTCCCTACCTTATATTATAGACACAGAAGCATTAAGGACATGTCTGAAGTCCCTGTTACATGAGAACCAGCAGTTATGTATGGATGCAGCATGTACCACCCTGTCATGGAGCGATACTTCAGTGTTGTTTAACCCCACTTTCTTTATGTATATTATAGACACAGAAGCATTAAGGACAGGTCTGAAGTCCCTGTTACATGAGAACCAGCAGTTATGTATGGATGCTGCATGTACCACCCTGTCTACAACACGACTACAACAGAGGCTGGCTGTCATGGAGCGATACTTCAGTGTTGTTTAACACACTTTATTTATGTATATTATAGACACAGAAGCATTAAGGACAGGTCTGAAGTCCCTGTTACATGAGAACCAGCAGTTATGTATGGATGCTGCATGTACCACCCTGTCTACAACACGACTACAACAGAGGCTGGCTGTCATGGAGCGATACTTCAGTGTTGTTTAACACACTTTATTTATGTATATTATAGACACAGAAGCATTAAGGACAGGTCTGAAGTCCCTGTTACATGAGAACCAGCAGTTATGTATGGATGCTGCATGTACCACCCTGTCTACAACACGACTACAACAGAGGCTGGCTGTCATGGAGCGATACTTCAGTGTTGTTTAACACACTTTATTTATGTATATTATAGACACAGAAGCATTAAGGACAGGTCTGAAGTCCCTGTTACATGAGAACCAGCAGTTATGTATGGATGCTGCATGTACCACCCTGTCTACAACACGACTACAACAGAGGCTGGCTGTCATGGAGCGATACTTCAGTGTTGTTTAACACACTTTATTTATGTATATTATAGACACAGAAGCATTAAGGACAGGTCTGAAGTCCCTGTTACATGAGAACCAGCAGTTATGTATGGATGCTGCATGTACCACCCTGTCTACAACACGACTACAACAGAGGCTGGCTGTCATGGAGCGATACTTCAGTGTTGTTTAACACACTTTATTTATGTATATTATAGACACAGAAGCATTAAGGACAGGTCTGAAGTCCCTGTTACATGAGAACCAGCAGTTATGTATGGATGCTGCATGTACCACCCTGTCTACAACACGACTACAACAGAGGCTGGCTGTCATGGAGCGATACTTCAGTGTTGTTTAACACACTTTATTTATGTATATTATAGACACAGAAGCATTAAGGACATGTCTGAAGTCCCTGTTACATGAGAACCAGCAGTTATGTATGGATGCTGCTTGTACCACCCTGTCTACAACACGACTACAACAGAGGCTGGCTGTCATGGAGCGATACTTCAGTGTTGTTTAACCCCACATAATGATACTTTATTATGCCCCTGATAGGGAGGCATCATAAATTTGACTTGTCCGTCCGTCTGTCTGTCCGTCCGTCTGTCCGTCATTCCGTCCAAAAACTTTAACATTGGCCATAACTTCCTTATTACTAAACATATTCGC